>JAQFYB010002036.1:0-27478 GCA_034694085.1 Pogonognathellus longicornis | reverse complement strand
GAAACAGGGCTATCTAAGGACTAAGTCAACCCCATGTATAAACTGCACTATAGTGTAGACTGATCACACGGTATTATGTTATATTATTACGTGTGTTTCTTGCAAAGCAGGTTAAAAATGTTGTTTGTAGATTTAACTAACAGTCTATACACCGCCTACGTGATAAGACCATAGCATTTTCCCAAAGAACGGAACATAAGAAGTTAAGATCAAGTCTTCACATCCTAATCTTGGCTTTACTGTAAAGTAAGATGTTTCCAATTTACACCGTAACACTGTGATAATTATTTGAAGTAACCTGCTGTGTTACACTAGCGGATATTTTTCTGTTCATTCGTTCATTAATGGAGGAAGAATGACTAAAATATTGTAATTCTCACAAGTCTCATATCTATTTCATCAAATAACTTGTGCTCCATTACACTGTCCATTAAAATTATTGCCTTTATTGTAGTTGTGCGTTCGTAAATGTTTTACGGTTATTGTGTATTATAATGCTACACGAGTTATTTCATTAAATGCTTGTGGTGTCGGAAGATATTTTTTATCTTGTGGATGTTAAGTAAAGACATAAAAATAGCTGTAAATTCGACTTCGTTATAACTCCAATGCAGCAGCATTGTATTTTAAATGATATTTTGTCTACATTTGATATCAACCTTTTAAGTCATCCTGAGGAAACTAAATCTTTTGTGACTGTGTGCTTCATACTTAATCAATTTACATGAACTGGTTCTCTTAATTTATATGTCATTATAAAATTATAATTCGCACAAGGTTCTGAATACATCATGCGAGATAATAAAATCAAAAGTAAAGTAAGTGCAGCCGTAATACTGACACTGGAATTATCCAAGGATGTTAATCCATTTACAAAGATGAAATAAAATGATGACTTGAAATTTATGCTGTAAAGAGTAGTTGTAAATTGTAAACTCTTCATTTCTGGGTTGTATATACCCACGCAACTGTAATAGTGAGAATAAAGATATTGCATACATATGGTAAGAATAAAATGATTTCATTAATGCCATTTATGTATAAATAACTGCCCACGCTTATAATTTAACTTGCAACTAAAAATAAGACCTATCTACTAGTAATAAAATAATATAAGTTAATTCTTTACCATAGTAATCTGCATGCATTCATACTAGTAATAAGCAAAAAGTTAGATAGTCGTTGTAAATCTTGAGTTACATATTTGAGTGAATTAAACATTTCCTCGGTCAAATAATCAAATGTGTCTTTTATAATTAGACCACATACATTAAATACAATGAATAGGATTTTTATAAGATGACCTTCTTTTAAGAAATGTGGATAAACTAAAAGATTTTTTCAAAAGGATGCTGCACCCTACTACATATAAATGTAAGACTGTATAAATTGCAATTATAAACGCATTAAGCCATTTCCACTGATAGTGCATTTCTGCAGTTAGTTAAGAACGGGTACGAAAGTAAAGTCCTGTAGAATACAGTAAAGCTTCATAATTTAACATTCATTCACAACGCATAAAGATTTAACTATGGTGTTGAACACACATAATACCTAATAAATGTTGCGTATATATCCAAAAATCCTTATCACCTACTAAGAAGGAATTGTAGGAAATAAAGGAAAACATTGAAAAGTACAACTTTTAAGCATATCTGGCATAGCTTCAAAATATTTATAAAACAGGACTATAATATTATAATAATTTTCATTTTTGAATTCGTTTTCAGACATAGGTATGTGTTCACTTACAAGACTGTAATAACTGCACTGTAATGAATTAAAATGATTGATTGACATAACGATAAAACTTTATCAGTAACAGATGTAATTATTATATGTAGCACTGTGGTTTTAAAAGTATAATAGTATTATATTCTATTTGTAATAAATTGTTCTATTTTATTTTTCATAAGATAGAACGCAATTCCTCAAGAATATGCATTTATTTGCAGTTCACCTTATAAAGTGAAACATATTATTCCTTAATAACCATAGCCGGAATGCACATAAGATAAAAGACCTATATCCACAACTGTGATAAAAGTTATCAACCACATTAAATATATTATAAACCCAGGAAGATGAGTAAAAATTATTCGTAATGTCTATATAATTGGAAGAAGGCATGAGGGTACAGCAGACGTCATTATCGATGTGCTTATTTGTATAAAGACCAGTAGTATTGCGGTTTAACATAAAATTAATTATAATCCCCCAATGAATAATCATTTTCTTTCTCTTAAGTTAAGATTGTACGGCATACGGTGTAATCCCTCCCACTAACATCTTATTGATGAACCGTAATTATATTATTCTCTAGCCCTATGATAATACGTTGATATTTTATGGTATATTAATTTTTCAAGGCTTATACAATATCAGCACATAACAGTAATAAAACAGGATACTAGACTTTGTTGAAAATTTGTAATGCAAGATTTGCTTTCCTTGGGGCCGCATCAAATGTCCATTGCATTGGTGCGATTAGATTATCATTTCTTTCATTCCATTCGATTCGAACTTAAGGTGGAAATACCTCATAGGAGGAAGATAAAAACTCACGTTGAAACTGCTTATATAACGTTACAGTTACAATATGCTAATCAACACATGCTTACGTTTTTATAAGTCAAAGGATTTTTATCTATGAACAACTCTCAGAGTACGGATTCTACCTTTTACTACTATTATATCCTTGATCAACCAAGATTTAACAAAGAATAGACAAAGAGAATGAAAGTAAAATAATAACACGCTTCATTATAATATTGCCAGCTACTGTTTAGAGCCTTTATTACTATTGCTGCGATAAAGGTGGCTGCATTACATTGACAACCCATCCTTATTGCCACAGGACATTATTATTACGACGATACTAGAAGTGCGATCTCTGGCTTGGCTTTGGCTTTGCATGCAGTTATTCACTTTCCTTATTATCCTCGCAATCAATTCATCAATGCCTTCTGTTTAGAGTACATGTATTCCCCCATGTCGACTAATATTTTGTTTTATCACCCAGGTGTATAATTAATACATACAACCCAACTACAATAAAAACCTGAATTATCCGTATTATATGCAAACCACTTGCATCAACAAATACATAGCTGTTTTTTCCTTGAATTCTTTCACTTTACAAAATAACACTCACTGAAAGGAATAAATCAGAATGAATAAATCTCTTCATTATGCAACGTGCATAAAATACGGTACACCATGTAGTTGCAAGTTGTAATTAAATACTTTAACGCGGAAAAATTTCTGCAACAACAACACAATAAACCATACATTCCTGCACCAGATTTTTTTTTAAATATTAACGAGCAATTTTACAAGAAATCGCCAGCTTGTTAAAGAGTTTTAAAATAAATCACTCTCTACTGTAGGTATATGAATTTTAATACATCCGTATACGCTTAAATTTACAATTAATAAAACAATTATTTATACAAACATTGATAAGCTCAATAGTTATGATTGGCTTTATTGCAATTAAGTATAAGCTCCACAATATCATTCATTGGAAAAAAGATTCTCGAGTATTTTATAAAATTGAACTAAGAGGAGGTCAGGTTATTATTGCGGTATATTACTATTATATTATTCAGAAATGAAAATAGAATGTTGTCACAAAGATATCGAGCAAGTTCTCAAACTGTTCGTTGAGTGTGCAGTTATTTTACGCAAAATTCTAGAATAGCAATTTAATTACTGGTGGTAAGCTTTAATGTAAAGATGAAAGAAGCCGATAGCAATCACAATATCTGTACAGTTAGTTGAGTTACATTTTGACATGAGACAATTTGTCTTCATGCCTACATTACATTGTGGTATGGATTGGCATTGGCATGTTTTGTTTAGAGTGTGTGTGTGTAGTCTTGTCCCTCGGTATCTTTCCTTATAGGTACCGCTTTAATATTATTACAACCTGTAACTGTTTCAATATCGACACATAATACGTACAGTATACAGCTAAATACAATCATGTCTTTATAAGCATTAATTTTATAAGTTAATGTATCTTTGTGAGAAAAGGACACCAGAATTTAACTGTTGTTGTGAAGATAAGAATGTTAAGTGCTATGTTGTGTTTCAATGCATCATACGTTTCTACAACTTTATTTATATGTTCATCATTCATAGTATGTACAACAGTTTAGTTGAACTATGCGAATGAACATCAGATTTACGTAATAATATCGGACAAAAAAGTGTCATAGTCTCATAACATATAACGCAGCTTTTGGGAATGTGAAAATCCATCAACCATAAAAGTAATTGAAGTGTGGCACTACTGATATACCGAAATATATAAAGAAGAAAATTCGTCGTCGTAGAATATATTATCTAGGTATACCTATGGGATTCAGATGAATGTATTTGTAGAAAATATTTTATTAAGACACGCTGAGTGAGCGGCAGCTGGTTAAAAAGTTCCCAAACCATTCCTTATCCATGTTCTAGTTCTGCTAGATCTACCTACCCAGACCCATCATTTTGAAATTACAGTTTTGTCAGGCATGTTTTTCATATGAATGCCTTTTTGATACAAAATTATAAACTTGAGTGCAAAAACGCTTTCCCCGCGACTTTTACTCATCCGTTTCGAAAATTATTCGCTGTTTTATATATATGACTTATCATTTATCAATAATCGCTTCCAGATTCTACAGTCTATTTAATTTATGTGACGTGTGACGAAATTTAAATCGGAGTAGCAAATCACAAAAAGTGCATAGGAAACTTTCAATTCAACATACCTACATGTATCATCTCTGTTTATTTGTGTTTGGATTTCCGTGAATGAATTTTCAAAGCCGGATGTCTTACATAAAATGTTAAATCCTCGTAAAAATGCTATTATTCGCAATTAGTATTTTAGACTGTATATACACTCATGATTACATACTTTCATTATATTTACTGCTGTTAAATATATTATTTATTATCGATAACTGTTGCGTAACCTAATAAATTATTTTATTGTGACTTGGGGCATCGTTTGACATTTCGTTACTCTCTATTATGTATTAGAGTGTTAGTGTGTAGTGTGTAACTTTCATTTTGAGCATTCCTACTAAAAAACAGAGAAATAAAGAAAGAGAATGGTTGTTGATGTTTACATGTGTACAAAATAAATTGTCCTTTTAAAATTGCTGCATTATAATTCACAGCATAATGATGCATATCTCCATGCCTGGCAATTGTACACAAATCACGATTCATCACACGTTTCATCATGAAGTCAGATAACTTGACAACATCGATAAAATATTATTTCCGTATCTTTTCATGACTACGACAAATGCAATGCTCAACAAAAGAAAAGTTATGTTCCGCAGACCAATTTCCCCAATTGTCAATTCAATTACGCAATTTATGTGAGACTGCTCCATTATTTATGCCCATTGCTTTATGATGTTTTTGTATCACATATTTATGCATATTAACATGTATTTTTTAACACCACTAAGATTTCTCCAGAAAACAGAAATCTGAGGATGCGCGTTTTTCTTTAGTTTATCTAACTAAAAAATGCTTCAACTCATCCAAGTATACATAGTACAATAGTGCAACACCATCTTTAAATGCGGGCTTTCGATTTTTCCTATTATGTAAGCTATATTAATAATTGCACTACATAATAAATTTTGATTTACACATTGTTTATACGCATAAGCAATATCACACGAATATTACAGCGAAGCCGTAAACTTCGTAAGTCACAACTGTATTTAGAAAAATGTTATTTCTAAGAAATTTGGATAAGCTGAGCTGAACGCCAGGTTGTTATCGTTAGTGTTCCGTATAGTATCTGTAACGTAGGTACTTACAGTAAAATTCCGTTGGAAAAATATATTTGATAACACGAACACCTATTTATAGGAAGTGGACAATCAGCTAACGTCTATTTTGCTGAAAAGAGCATTGCTACCTATGCTACATTATTGGCCCCATCCCACTTTAGACCAAGCACGGCTAACAATTAAGACAATACAAGTAATTTGTAATCCATATGAAATGATTATATGATATAAGTGTAGACTGCTGAAGGAAACTTATTATTTGATGAAGAACTCTATGGTTTAGCTAGCAAAGCTTAAAGCGTAAAATGTTTACTTGAGTTACGCTGCACTTGACCTTCAGAAATTATTAAAGTTCAATTGGTTAATCTCCACAGACACGGTGCACATTTCAATTAAAACATTACATTATGTGTGTTGAGTAGTCGTATTGGAGTATGAGCACGAAGAAGATTGCGATACTATCGTTCAACTTGTAAGGCTGCCAATTATAAGTGTACTACTAACTTCTGGTGATTAAAATAACTGCAAATATAAGCATCTTCATTTGAACATCAGTCCATCTACCTACACACACAACGAATTACGTAGGTATTACTATTATTATTGTTATTTTTCACAACTAAAACTCAATGTACCTAAATGAATGACCTCCAGCACCGCATTTCTACAAGCAAAAAATAATCTGCTTCTGGTATGTGTAAATGTCTACAGATTGACTGATTGCTTTTTATAAGAATAGGGTAACCATGATAATGAAAACTCGTAGATTTTGTAGAATATCAGTAGGTACTAGGACTAACATTAAGGCACGGCTTCCACTTCATCAAATACACCTTTAATCTTAATCCTACAAAAGGAATACGAGCACAGTTCCCAATTGCCAAAAAGCCAAAAACCAATGCACTCACTTGCAAACCATACACGTGCAGTCCCTTGTACTCTATGTGTATGTATATACTCCCTGTGCAGGTATTTCACTATTGCGAAAACCCACAAGAATAATATGGTTCTTGTTCTAGTCTGTTGAACAGTAGCGTTTGTAGCTACTAACAATATTTAAGTCACTACTGCTACAATTGCTCCCATGTGTATACCTCTAAAGAAGATGTAGCAAGTATGATCCATACTCAACAATCAAAAAGTCATCCTTCTTCTACCTTTTGCCAGCAAAGAGTGTAACACACAGTGTAATCTGTACTCCAATGTTTTCTTATAAATAGCACATCATTAACCATGCTTTATTTTGCAAGCACTACTCGAACTGCTTGTTTCACTTGTAAATTGTGGCATTTTGAGATTGAGATTGAATTTGAGACTGGTGTGTTGTTGTTGTACTTGTACTTATAGTGAATAGATGTGTAAGCTGCTGTAAAACATGAAGAATCTCCTCAATTTTATTAGGATTTGTTCTGCGTAAAGAAGTGCTCACCTAGTCGCTCTAATGTAAATACAGATAATTTTATAAGCACCTAGTTACACCTATCACTTTGTACGCAAATAATTTATAGTGGCATGGCAGTATTCGTATAAATTTTATGTGTACTACACGCATTTCACATGCATCCTTAGTCAACAATAACAATGCAAACAAAGCGATGATTCTTTCGTTAAAGCTCTACTTTTTACAAACGCATAATAAGAACTTTAATGTATGTATATATGCGTGTGTAACTGTGTAAGTATACCACTGTATTTTTAACACACAGACTCTGGTCTGAAGTTATCCGAAGCATCTCATTATGCATTATGCTAAGGTTAACCTCAAGCAGTTTACACACTGGGTGTATAAATAATATATAGGTAAAATAGCTATCTATCTGTATAAATTTAATTGTGTATACAGATACCTACTACTAGGGAATTGCCTTTTTACCTGATGCTGTGTTGCAGATATTCAGGTGTATACAATACAGATAGCTACCATGCGAAATTTTTACATGCAGTTTACACACATGTATTGTGTGTGTGTTTGTGTGTACAAGCTACTCTACACCGTAGTCAACAGCATGAGTGGAGTTTTTCATTTTCGTCAAATGTTTTGCTCTCCCAAATCTGATAATTTGATCTCACATAATATGCATATAAGAAAAACGTCTTCAGATATAAATCGCCTATGTATTATAAGTATTGCAGCTTAACTCACTAAAAGTTTATTGCTGTTTTCGTGGCTACATACATTAGGAATATAGGTATAAAGTTAATTCTAAACAAGACAATAATAATGCAATATAACACAAAATAGTATTTTGCGGATTACACGGTAAAGCTTATACACGTACTTACGTGTACAAAGATAAACTGCAAGTTGAGCGTACTACAGTATTATTGTTTTGTGAACAGGAGGACTATGCAGCATTTCTAATACTATTATATTATACTGGTGCGATGATGTTGTTTTGTTGTGTGCTCATCTATAGTATAGAATTGCATTAATGGGGTTTCTTCTGTTGTTTGTGTGTAGTTTGCAAGTAAGTACGGCAGTAGTGTTATATTAGCAAGTTGTTTCTCTTTTTCATCACGGTCTGATTGTCAATGACTCAGAAATGTAACTGGTGACCGACAGGAGACGGGACAAAATACATATTTTCAGATTCAAGTGAACTAAATTGAACATTACATGCCCTGTAAACCATGTAAACTGGATGGGTACAATAAGGTGTCTGCTATATACAACAGTCTCGCTGAATGTCAGATGATTACGGTTCATTTTTACGTTTACGGCTTTGACAATTCTCTTAATCCTTTCTTGCTCACAATCAGTCTACATATTTCAGATTCGATTTTATTCTCTTTCGTATGTAGGTGTACTCTTTTTGTCCTACACTATCAAATAGCTAAAAGGATGTCTCATTTCGGAACTTTGATTTCTCATTCACATCATTACTCCAAAGACAATGTATTTTTATACAATTAAGGAGGTAGTTTTTGATTAAGAGTAAATGTCTGACAAAGATGTTTTTCAACTAATTGTAAAAGCGTATTTTCCACGAAGTTTCTAAGAAAGCTATTTTTTCCTTGCATTGGAGTATACTGTATGTATCAGTAAAGTTGATCTCACCACACCGATGTATATATTTGGCAAAAGCTCTAATTCACCACAATGTTTTCTCTCGAACACGTCTTCTTCTTTTTAACTGAAGTCACTGAGACTGAGTTATAATGCTAATGTATATAATATGTAAAAGAATAACATATCATTCTAGTCATTACTTGAAAGATTTTCAAACAGTGATAAAAATGTGGTAGATGTGTTTGTAAATATACGTGATGTATGAAAACGATGCGCAAAACAATATTATGGTAACTGAGATTGTTTTTGGGATATTTTTCGTTTCTTGCATGTTGTTGTGGGTATTAATGGTTACGTTTTAGATAAGCTGATCTGATGTTCTTTGGCAAACAATTCTTATTAGAGAAAAGACTGACTGACCCAGATCTATCAGATGAAGAATGCTTTCGTGTCTTTTGCAAAATAGAATGGACAAATATTTGTTGCTTCCAAAAAGACTGTCACATTCTCACATTTCTTTCCATTTCAACCGTGCACGTATTTAACATTCCCACACACACTCAAGTGTGCTCACATTCACGCATACAAACATATTGACTTGCAAATTGTAACTAATACTAAACATACCATCGAAAGCAAAAGGAAAACAAACTGCGATTTCTAGTTTATTGTATTCCTACAAACAACCCACACACAGTATCTCGTCCATTCAACAGATTCATACAGTCTCACTTAACTGTAACTCAACTTAAGTTCCTATTAAAACACTTCTCCATTCTCCATTTCTTTTTCAGACAAGTGGACTCTTTACTAGTTCATTACCAAAAAACTCAAAGACGCTTTCAATTCCAACTGTCAGCAATTTGTGACTTATTGTTAGTCTTCCTAATGAAAAATACGCTTATTTCAGAAAATTGTAAATCGCAGTAAACCCAATGCAAAATACCTTCAAAACCTATTATTATATTGTTAGCGAATAACCGCAGGATTGAGTTGTATATAGGTACTAAACTAAGGTATTATTAAATCAACACATTAAATATACATAGTGAACATTTTTTCCAAAGCGGATGAACTGTATAGGACAAATTTTTAAGCAGTATAAAATAACACGTATACTAATCACCCAATAATAATAATATAAATTGTTAAACTATTATTTGACACATACTTTGATAGCTACCTACATAATAAAAGAAGCTAGTTAAATCAGAGTGTTGTAATACTTTGTGTAGTTTTAAAATTAATAATCTCTGAGAAGTGGATAATGGTTATACTGGTCTGAGTGCATGAACTATTTCTCGCAGTAGTTATAAAGTAATAAATATGTAGAATAAATTAAAGTTATCTGAGCTGTAGTTAAGTACTATACATACTACATACTATACTCATACTACTGAAAACACCACCTTTTACTTTAGCATTTGCAAGGACATTTCAATTTGCTAAGCTTTTGAGATTGTGTGGTTAACATCGAAATTATGTGAAATGCCAAAAGTAGTTATTACTTCGCTAAACGATTACAATTTTTTCATGAAGCTAATCAGCACTAGGAATCTGTTGGGATAATTTCTTAGTTTTGGCGTATTATGGTGAAGCTAATGGTTTTTATCAGTAGTGCGTGCACCGCCCGTGTACGTGTATTATATTCGTATTAGCCCTCATATTAATGTGCACATCTTTGTAGTTATAACATCTAAAACATATTTAGTTTGGCTGGCTAGCCTCAACATGGTCTGGTTGAGGGAAAGTCACAGAGCATGAAAGTACTGAAACCAGTTTCAAGTGTGTGTATGAAAAATATTTTAATTTTTACATTTGGGATGCAGAAAAAGAATAGTGTAATGAAACTAGTAAGAATTGTAGAGTGTATATAATGCAGCAACGTTGTTGCTCGTGTGTGTCTGTGTGCAGTGTGTATGTAAGCAGTCGGAGCAAATAGAAATATAGGTGTGTGTAGTAAAAGAACGTCAAAAATCTCAAGTTAATGTACACACGTACAACATTTTGCGTCTCTATAGAGTTTTTGAGTCACAGTTCGCCATACTGACTGACTAAATGGGTATTTCTGGCTTTAATGGGCTTATTGTTACCTACTTGAGATAGATTTGCTACAGGTCTTTGTATCTCCTGCATTTATGTGTAGATATTGATGAGCCAACGACGGAAGACATTATTTAAGACGAGTGACTGCAACGCTCGCTGAAATTTATATAGGTATGTATGTATAGAGCATAGGACTATCAGAAAAGATTTGCACTGCATGCAACAAGACACCGAATTTGAGGAAGAGATCGAGACTCAAGACTCAAGAAGCGACAGAGACAGTCTGAACGTCTCATATCTGAAAATAGTATTATGATGATGATTGTGATGAACTCAACTCACTCAGCACTAATAGTTGCCACAGAAGTAAAGCATGGGAACCAAATAGATATTATATACATCCACAACAAAACATGAATACCCAAATGTATGCTGATATCTGTTGTAATAGTTAGTAGTCCGTGAAATTCGAATATACATACGTACTTAAGAATTATATGGTCTGCGAAAGAAAGAACTGTAATTTGTTCGTTCATGTCTGAGGGTAGTGTGGTGTGTAAAACCATTCACCATCATTCTCGTAATTCTGTTCAAAATACTTTTATCTTAACTATGAGCAATATATAGAATGAATTGCTAGAATTCCACTTTGGCTGGTCAGTTAGCATCTCAAATCGCAAACTCATCGCAATTCCCAACACACTCGCTAAAAAGTTGGGAACGAATCTGTCTACCTCATACACTCAGTCGATTCAAGTTTCAAATAAAAACACAATCAAACAATACATACTATGAAAATATACAAGCATTGTTGCGCTATTGTAAAATACAATAGGTACTACTTATATACTTAAAACTCAGACAGACAATGTTCATTAATTACTAAATCAAATGAGCTATAAAATATTGTAATGAAGTCGGATGCCCGCGGTACATTCATAATTATTAAAGTCTACAAACCATACAACCATATCCGAACGTGTTTGGGATTTATAACTTTGAATAATATTAGCACATAAAAACCTTAACTTTCACGAAATAATGGGCACTGAGTCACTAATTTGAATTTTTGTGTAATTATATAAAATTCTGATTGCATTCCTTTATTTTTATTTTTACTACGCAAAAACTACCAACCAATTCAAAACAAACTTAATGTGTAAACTTGAATATGTGGTGTGGAACGTATCGAATCACGTTCATTATTTTTAACCTCACCGAATTACTTTTCGCAAACCTTGGATAGGTATATATATAATACAACATAAACATAAACAAGTTAAATAACCCAAAGATATTTGCTACACTACACATTATAAGAATATAGAGGCAACTTTTATTAATAAAAATGGATTCGATCGTATCTCTATCTCTCACCGACTCACCTACTATCCACTTGTACATTGCACACCATAACTACAATATTTAAGTACAAGTACAACACTCTGCTCCTACTTCGTGGTTTCTTTCGAGTAAAGCTGCTATTATTTTTGACTAGGTGAATACTATTGGAAGACCTCAGTCGGAGCATCAACAATGAATCCTAATTCCACTTTTCTATTTACGCTGTTACCCACCCGCAAACACAACCCAAACACAACAAATGCTACCAACATTCTTTCATATTGTCAACTGTTGCATGATGTAAGATTGTGCTACCACAAAATAAAATTAACACCTCAAAAATCCTCCATCAGATCCTATCTCTTTGAATACACGACCACATAATGCAAAGAAATACCAAAGCCTCAAAGAGGTACATAAATACAAATACAATCCCGATATACAATAGTGCGACAGTATTTTACCTTTAAACTAATATTATGCATATTGTACCTAACGATAAGTGTAATAAATGTTAAGACTGAACACGATTTTGTGCATGCTTTTCATTATTGATTACGATTTCTATTTCGCGAATTCACTATAAACAAATTTGTATGCACCTATCTATGGGAATAAATCTTATTAGCATGACGCTTTGCTAGCAGCCTGCGTTAAATTTGCATATTATACTAATACGTAGCTCCCTGTACAGAGATGAAGTATTTATGATATTTTTCATTTGTGCTCCCAGAACAAAGATGACAAGGAAAAATCTTTTAGAAACTGTTATGCATCAATTATCTAAATATGTTTAGATTGTTGGCACATTTATTGGTAGGTATAGCTCAAGGTATTATAATATGGTAAACCTTTAAAGTAGGTAATGGTGCATTGGTAAACATACATATAAAACGTTCCTAGTAAGAAGCATTTGCATGCTAAGAACATTATTAGCTGTTGGCTGTAGTTGGTGACGTTTTGTTATTTTCTTTGCTCTACTAACAGATTTACTATCTAATTCCATTAGGAAAATTGAATAGACAAATTGTTATGATCATATGATTATCTTTCATTTCATATAAGTACATTGCTACCTCCGTTCCTAATGTGAGTTCTTCGCTTTCTTTTGTTTACCTGTAATCATTTGTAATTTATTATCCAAATTACCTCCACATTGAATAAATGACCAGTTGGCGCATAATACTTTCACCAAATAATCCCCATCATTTATAAACAAATTTTGCATCAACATTTAATACAACTTTTTTCATTACTATTATTAGTCATCTTTTATTATTCTGTGCATGTAATAGTGAGAAGAGACGTAAAAAATATTGTGTGGTATGGTATAAGTGTCACCGTAATTGCAATCGTACCTATTTTACTTTATGGTTATACTTACTGCCTCTTTTAATTCTCCTATCGTGCATTGGCCCTCCTGTTCTAAATGTCCTCATCTATAATACACTATTATAAATTATAATATACTCTACAGTATTACACCGGAAATTTATTAAATAATATTATTATATATTATTATCAACGAAGAGGACGTAGTATAAATGACAATCAACTTAAACTTATCTCATAGGGTTTCCGACTAACAACATGTACATAACGGGATGATTTGCTACAGCTCCTAAACTCTATCAGCTAATTAGTATTACATACATGCAAGAATTCCAACCACAAAACCTCTTTGCTAGTAGAAGATCCAACAAGAAAAGGTTAGTCTCATAGTCTCATCCTATCAAGTCTTAACTCACAATCAGACAGGTTGCACGGTTACAGGAAAGATCATCTAGTATTTTGTTTAGTACCGATTCTCGGGAATTTGATAACTGGGTCAACCTTGATTACATACATTGCAACAATGGGCATTCTTATATGAGCCAAAGTAGTAAACCTAAATCCAAAATGTATACCATGTACGATATTTTATGAATCTCTTTTAATAAAAAGCACTAGGCATTTGTAATAATAGAAATAGAGTGAACTTCTTACATCCATTTCCATTTAATCTTAATAGAAATAACCTAACAATGCTAAAGATTGGTGTGTACATATAAAATTCGTTCATTACCCCTATTATGCAAATCATTGAAGCTAACAACATACTTTCGTATTATAGTACCTGCTAATCATATTGAGCTAGGATTAAAATTGTTAATCAAGTAGTAATGATACAAGAAAATTTATTTATATCCTCCTGAAATGCACTAAAACAACTTTATAAAATGTACTATAATATGATATAATATTCTGCCTAAAAGTCATAAACAGCCTAAATGAATACCAAATAATATATTTGTTAAATAGGTACCCACATAAAATATAAAGTATGTTATATTATAAGTTGAAACTAAAAGAGAATTAAATTTCCATTAATACGAAAAATATTGTATTGAGTCAAAAAAGAATTATGTAAGAAGAGATTTGACTCACAAATAATATGGGAAGTAAATAAGTTGCATGAAAGAATGATTGATGAATGAGACAGAGAAACGGATTTTTAAGCTAGGTACTGTTTTGTTCTATACAATGAGAGGCTGTGCACAGAGTAGAAAAAAGCGAGCACAGACAGTACACGCAGGTGATGAATCTTTTCGGAGGAATTGCGGATTGGAGGCAAAAGCAATGATTAAAAACAAAAATATCTAACCTATATTGTGTAATGTTGTATGAAGGAAACAGAAGTTCCTTGAGTTTTTGATGGAAATGGTTATTTTCTCCTTTTTGGACGTTAGTTAAAATTGCACAGATTCACTCACGATTACAATGCACAATGATTTCTTGACGTAAGAATGTATACTTTGTTCTGAGTTGTCAAATTTTAATGCACTTGTTAAATTGCACTTAAGTAATTGCAAGTGTTTACGAGGGATTGTGTACAGACTTGCGGCGAATGAGACTTGTGAGTGTGAGTGAGGTTGAGAGTCTTAAGACTTATTATTGTTGAACGAACTTGTCAGATGCACATGACAGTAGTGAATGAAGGAAAAAATTCTGTAGCTGCGTTGTTATTCAATTGATGAGATGAGATTTATCTTCTTTACCCTAATGCTGTGCATGCATTGCGGCGATTTTTGCTCCACTCAAGCACGATTGGCTACCTGAGCTCAGAATGAGATTCAGCTCTGTTCATTTGACTTGCCTTTATTGTTATTAGTTGCATCTACACACCAACATGTATTCTAGAGTTTCTCGTTAAACTAACTTGCATCCACAACACCATCATCACCGACCATCCACACATACGATACTATACATACATACTCAACACAACTCCAATACCTGTAGTCAGTAGTAAAGAAAGGTTATGTATGATTTTATAAAAATACATGCATGCACACACAATGTGTATGCACAGCTTTATTTCTTGAAGGCTCCAACAGTGTATATATACCATACTTTCAATAATACTCTCTTTACTTTTTTAAACCAGTTAAGGAACATTCATTTCCAACGTATCATTTTTCAACATACAACTAACCCCTGTCCTTTGAAATCATTTTTTATTGCTAAGACTATTATAGCTAGAAGAATTTTCTCGAAGACACTGTAAATAAGCTTTAATATGGTGCAGAGAGTAATCGAACCCTTAAAGATTTTTTATCACGACCCGTATAAAAAAACAAAATGCAAGGACTGTTTGTACTACAATTACTTTCATTTGCTATCAAATTTACTGAGTTAAGTGGATATATAAAGCAAAGTGCAAAATATCTTGATTGTGTAAGAAAAAAAAATCCTGTCTTCATTCTATCGACTGTCGACATTTTCCACGTCTTCTACCAGTTGACTTTGAAATCTATATTGATTTCTCTCGACATCTTTTTTGAATGTAGAATCTAACACTCTTTGTATAGAACCTATAATATCAGGCCTAATTACTCTTAATAGTAATTAATTAGCCTCTGAAAATGTCATGTATTTGTGATGGATCACTATATTTTAATGATAATTTAAAAAGGTCACATTTAGTTTATTCATCTTCCTTTCCCTAAATTGTAGGACGTGATAGGTACACATTCCCTTGAATGTTATTAGAGTTGCTGCGGACAGGTGCAACGAAGGTAGATCTAGTAGTAGCAGTCACTAGTCACTATTACATACATATCATATCGTCATCACTGTTTTAAAGGTATGTAAGTTGGTATGTGCATTAATACTGAAGACATACATGCATGTAGCAGAATGAAACAAGTACATTATGTTTATAATACGCATGCAATGCATGTGTAGGGGATTTGGTAAAGAAGAAGAAGAGGTAGGTACCCATAGTCAACAGTCCGTAAACAACCTTTCCAATCTCGATCTTGTCTCAAATGCTTTCTATGTTAAAGGCAACAAAATAACTAACTTTAACAATAAAGCAAACTGTAGCAAAACCAAAGACAAGAATACAATACTAGAATAGCATTATATTATTATAGGAAGTTGTATATACCGAAATCCAAGTTGAAGTTGTCTAAATATGAGTTTGCATTGTGCTGCGTTTACATTGTATTTCGATAAAAGTATTCTGGATTAACTGCGTATAGAAGATGTTCTTTGCATGTGCATAGCTTTTGTACTACGTACAACGTACACATATTATTTGCATTTTGCATTGTCATTATCAAAGCTGCAATAATGTATAGTGCCTTGTAGCAGTAGCAGGGGATTTAAGTCGTAGTAGCAACACAGCAGTATCTGTAGTATGGTGGAATAGAAGTAGTTATAGTAATGCAGAGAAATCCACTTATTCCGGATCGGCTACTTTTATTTGCAAAAGAACCATAGAAACTATTTCCACTCCGCAGATACTTTTTATGTCATATAATTGAAAGTTCATAATCCTACTTCATGGATGCAAAGTGTTAGTAAAAGTATTCGACTTCAACCATCCTGCTATTCTGCAATGATGCCGATATTGTTGCAAAAAGAAGTACAATCATGCGAGAAATTCTAAAACAATAAGCAGCATTCTTGCATTGGTTTATGGCTCGGAGTCAAGCAAAGTTTTACCTAGTCGTAGACTTACAGTCACAAAGTCAAGCTTTATTAGTCGAGATATTTAAGTGCAGCAAAAAGTAAGAATAATGCACAGGCAGCCACCAGACCACCAGAGAATACCTACACATTTCACGGGTGTAGGATAATAAATACAGAAATGTTTGCATTAAATGTTACACTACAAACGAGGTTGAAGTTGAAACAAATCTGAAGATTCCTGCAACGGAAATTCTCATGAAACGGGCTACTGCAGCGTAATAACAGGCATAAAGGTGTATCGTGCATTTGTGCAGGGCGTACGAGAGTATCGTGCGTATTAGCTAAGCTAACTGAAAGTCTTAAATAGTTGGAGGACAAAGACTCGAATATTTACATGCAAGTACAGGCTAATAAATAATTGGCAGTAGTAATTTCACAGATAATTCACACGACTCCTCAACTGGTAGGTCTATTATTCACATTTTAGTTATTTAGGTACATCACTTTTAATATGCACAGCGTGTTGATTAATATGTAACTTCTCAAAAACATGGTATATACAAAAATGTGTCTGTTATGCAAACCAATGTATATTATGACCAAAGATATATCTCACCTGACACGTCAACTTGCATTCTTATTTAATAATTAGGGTTAATGCAACATGATTTGAGGTAACAACGCTTAGGTTAACAATCCATAACATTTTTATTTAAGAGATATAGATAAGGGCGGTGCGGGTTAAACTTTGGGTATTGGCTGCGTATGCGGGGCGGTTGCGGGCAGAAATAAAGCGGGGCGGGTTGTAAAAGAGTGACCTCTCCCACCTCTAGTTTGGACCCAACTTGTCTCAATTTTTCATACTACACGAGATTTATTCTTCCTAATGAACATAAATGACACAAATATATCAAAACTGAATTATTTGCCGATGATTTAGTTTTTGTCAAAATTTTCAACAAAATCAGTTATTGAAAAACAATAAATTCAAGTCAAATTTTGAATGTAATTTTAGAATTGAAGGACGATATTATATGTATATGATTAATATGATAAAAATTGGTGTAGCTTTATGTAGTGAAATTAATTGGCATAGGCTTTCGTTAGTGAGGACTGATGAGATGGATTTGTTGTGATACCTGAGAGACTGAGAGATATCAGCCTAGAGCTGTCGAAGTGTTATCAAGTAAATAAAGTCATCAAATCAAATCAATTATAGACCAATTTATCTTTTGTACTGAAAGTTTGAGGTCCCTCGATTGTTTCTCAGCTACCCGGTACTGCGGAAATCTTACCTGCCCGCATACTAATTACCAATTTTTCGATCCCTGCTACGGATATATACATGGCCATACGAATCGAAATTATCGCTCTTGCTGGCTCTGTAGGGCTAACTGCAATTATGAGACTGTGGTGGTTAGGTTAGGTTACAGTTCTGTCTGTGGATCATGTTCACCAATAATGCGGGTGAGTATACTATGAATGAATGGAATGGGGCATGTCGAACCAGGTATGTCGCTGACGCGCTTGTATTTCGCGGTGAATTGAATTGAATCCAGTCAGACAGATTGATAAGAAGTCACCGAATGGAACAGCCAAAGGTTTGCGGAACAGATTTTATGAATTTCAGTTCTTAGAACTGCAAGTTGGCTCTTGGTTCTGTCGTTTAATTTCGTTGGATTGGAATCGGACAGTCGGGACGGGACCTTCTATTACATTTGAAAGTTTGACAATTAGTTATACCATTGAAACTTAAACAAATAGATCGTTGACATTTGAAAAAGAGTCGATAACAACGAATAAATTTTGAGTGAAGATAAAGGTGTAGTTATTTGCTTGCTAATATTTAATCATATGTCAAATATATGTTGAATAATTATCAAATATATTATATTTTTTGCGTTTGTCATGTCATCTTGTAAATGATGATTGCTGTCATATTTTATATCAATTTAACTTCAAACTTATAAAAAATTTAAGGTTGAAAATACAAATCATTAAAATAAAATAAAACCACTTTCTTGGTTAAATTGTCAATTGTTCCTTTGCAAAAAATGTCACAAATTGAGTTTTAATATTCATCAACGTAATCAGACAACTTTGTGTTGGTTGTATTGACAATTGATTGGAATTAGAGATTGATATAAAAAAATTAATTTACATTGTGGTTAAATTATTCTTCCGAAGATATTTGAGGGACCATCGTGATAGACATGGATAACGTGGACGGTGGAATGGATCATTATTTCTTCGTTAGTCTGTATGTTGGAGGAACACTCGCACTCTGTGGAGTACTATGGATATTTGTTAGAAAAACTGTGTTTGGGGCTTCATCATCTCTAAATTCACAAACAGCGTCAAACAATGGTTTATCTATAATAATAAATATGATTAGACTTTATTAAATTATGTATCATCATTAATACAGTAAACTCAAACGTCATGTGAATCTAACAAAACAACTTTTAATTTAAAGTTAAGGAGAATGAGAAGGCAAATAAAAAGAAAGTTCCTCAAGTGGTGGAAAAGAAAGCCGTGAAAAAACATCGTACCATCAGTGAAGATCAAAGCGTTGTTCCATTTAGTCACCCGTGGCTGTCAACCACTTTAAAAGGACATTCTGCTCCAGTTTCTAATTTACAAATCAGCTCAAATGGAAAATTGTTGGCTTCCTGCGCGCCAGGTACTACATCATTTAATTTACATACTCCAATTTTTTCCAATTCCAAGGCATAACTTCATATTAGACAATTGTGTTTATGCTTTTGTTTCAGATCGAACCGTTTTAATTTGGTTAACAAAGGATTTCAGTAACAAAGATCATAAGCAAATTCGTGTCAACGTCGAATTCGACTCTGCTAACCTTATTTTTTGGAGTCCCGATAATAAAGCCTTTATTATTTCCAAAGCTGAAGATGAGGAAATTGAGGTGTTCAAAATGGGAAAGAAGCCAGATGGTTCTTTAGGAAATATTCAAATGGCAATTAAGTACCCTAAGGTAATCTGGACACGATAGTCTACTTACTACGAAATTTCAATGTAAATATTTATTGTTATGCTTAACTGAGTTTTTGCATTGAAATTAATTTGAAATACACAGGTTCATTCCAAGACAATTATTGGACTTGGGATTGCGTGTAATGGAACTTACGTTATGAGTTGCTCAGCAGATGGAAAAATGGTGATTTGGGATTTGAAAGGAAGTGTCTTAAAAGAAATGAACCTAGATGTTGGAAGGGCATTGTGTGCCAAAATTTCTCCTTGCGGTCGTTACGTGGTGGTGGGAGGGGACAAGCCGGTTGCCAATCGATATAGTGTAACAAAATCAGAACATAACAAATCTGTCGAAGTTGCTGTTCTCGAGGCTTTGAAAGGAAATGATGGTGGAGTCTGCAGTTTGGACTTTAAGATTGATTCATCTATGGTTGTTACTTTGACTAAAACTGGAGTATGGAGGCTCTTTGATATAAGAAGTATGTCATTTTTTAAAATGGTTAAGTTAGGATTAAGTTTAAGAGTTGCTGAGCGTGCTATTTTTACAGTAAAATATTTTTTGTAATTTACACTACTGGATAGTTTCTGCCCAAAACAATGATTGAGATTTACACTGCTAATTTATTTTTCAAACAATTCTGATTATAAATATTTATGATTAATTTTCTTACTTGTAATATTTCTAAGACGGGGTATGACTGTATGACCTTTATGTTTGTTTGGTGTCAGCGACACAAACAGTGTTAAAACAGCATTTAATGTAGATACATCAAATGTTACATTTCTGTGCGAAATTTTTGATTGGTTTCAGGAACTCCAGTAACTGTACCTACCGTCGGTAAACTGGATCCGAGCCTACTGAATGATCTGGAAGTACATCCCTTCGTGAAACTTTCGAAGGACTCGTTGGTTTTCGTGGGAGTAAACCGTGACGTCAAAATCTTTTCTTCGTTTTCCGGAGATTTGCTTTCCAGCCTTGAAGGTGTTCATGAGGGTATGCAGCAATTCATATTTAATAAGATGTATATGTTTGCATAGAATTAAAACTTTGACTCAATATATTAATTATAATTTGCGCATTTTAGGTTGCATTCGAGACGTTTCATTCACAGTTGATGACAAATTCTTTATAACATGTGGCGACAAAGCCATTCGAGTGTTTTCTAACATTGCAGGGATGAAAGAAAAAGTACGATTTGCTCGGGAATCCCTAAAATCCGATAAAAATGTAACGGAAGCCTTGAAGGTACGCCTTGAAGAAGAAATCGTTCGAATTGAAGCACAACTTAAGTCAATGACTGCTTAGCAACAAATATCCCTGTCATTTCAATCAAAACTTGCTCATAAAAAGTTTGCCTTAAAGTGGGACTGAATATAATTACCTACTACTATGCAATAGAATGTATGGAACTAATTCCAAAGACTGGTATATTTATTAAATTTTATTACCTAAACAACTAACCATGCATTAATTTTGGCATCTGATTATATTTTAATTCATGAAAACTGTTAGGTATTTCACAGTCTATATGATAATAAAGTTTTGAAATTCAATCACAAATGTATGCTGCACATTATTTTCATTTTTATTACTTAATTACAAAATGTTTGCAATTGTCTTTCATCAAGCAGCTTTGTTCAAATATTCTTTGTAGGTATAAATGCGTCTTTTACTGTAATTACATTTTGCTCATATTTACCTTCATTTATATTGTACTGGTTAGCTTAATACATATAATATAGTACAACTGAAATTATTTTCCGGTATTTACGACAAAATAATATACATGGCGGTGATTAACTGGTGTTACCAACCATTGTGTTATGTACCATGCATGTAGAATATCAACCCTTATACTAATCGTAAAGATCATGAAATTCTACATTGATTTGACTTTTTACCTGCAAAGCGTGTTTTGTGACATTTTGAGAATAAAAACAATTTTGACTAATAAAAGTATATGAGACCTGAACAACAATCGTTTTGGACTAATATTAATTATCATTTATTACAACAACTAAAATAAAGAAACTGTTGAATTTACAGCCTCCTCAATATTTTTATTAGTCAAATAGTAAAATAAAATTAGTCAAAACGGTAAAACAGTGTTTTTCTAAACGGTCATAAATTGGTAAATACTCAAACAATTGTCAAATCGATTGAGAATTTCAGTAGCTTTTGATGGATACAAGGTATAAGGGCTAATGCTCTGCAATGCCGGAACATAGCACAATATGGTTGGTAACGTTAACGTTACGCATCACCCTGTAGATGAAAGTTAATACATTTCAAGACTGGATTTGCACAATGCCTTCCTTGCTAGTAACCCTAAAATGAAAAGATTTAGCACTCACATTCCTTGATGCCTTAACAATATTTCCTTCAATGACATCATCATAAGGTAGCCCCGATTTGGATAATACAACTCTAAAATTTGGAACATGGCCCCAGTATTTGCCCAGAGCAGGTTGAAGAGCGGTCGGAGTGTTTGTTTGACATCCCTTATCATTCCAGTTTTTATATTTTGTGACTTCATGATTAACAAGAATAATTATCACGCCACATTTGCGAAGTTGATTAATGTGTTCATTGATTTTCTCTAGATGGAATCGCCAGGCTTTTACAGTAAAAACATATATTAAGATTCACTCTCCATTTTCATTAAAATGTATTTGAAACAGCATTTATTCCATTACCTTCTCTATCGTCACTAACGGCAGGGTAGATCAACATCGGCAACGAATCAATAATTACAGCCTTCAGTCTGTAGCATAAATCGTTTTGTCCTAACATAGTTTCAAGATGAAAGTCACTTAACTTATTTGACACTTCAATCAGAGAAGTACCTTTGAATAATCTGAAGTTTTTCATTCTCTACAACAAATAACAGGCAATTATAAAAAATTCCACAATCAAATTTTCAACTTGAGTAATTGTGAGTCACTTCGGGAAGTGGAAGCACATTACAATTCATCAAAGACTAAAGAAAAAATAATCCCTAATTATTTAGGATTCCAAGTATTACGGAAATAAAGATTTGGATTCAGCTTGGCAATTTTCGCCTTGGGAATAAAGTTTACGGTGGCGCAAATATCACCTATACAACCTTTGAGACTGTAAGGCTTAGAGGGAGCAAAAAATGGGAATTTGTAATAAAAACTTTGCTATAAAAATGTAAATAAAATTCGTTCTACGTTTTACCGAATTTGTTAAATTTTGTATTTATTTTGACCCAAATTGGTTTAATTTTTTGAGTGTGATCATATACAAGGATATATGTCATATTGGGATTTTGTCCTCCCCGAAATCGATTTCTGTAGACGCCCATGTCTGTTCGACATTCTTACTTAGGGGTGGGTCATCAGGTAATATTTTCGGCGGTTAAGGTAAATGATTCTATGTGGAGTTTACCAAATCGACAAAGTAACCACAACTTTCAAAAGTAACGTTAACAAATAAACTAGTTATAAAATCTAATATTGTAAAACCTAATCGTTATTAATTTGAATTGAATAAGTGATTTTGTACAATATGGGTAGATCTTTGGGCTGCAGCAACAGCTATTCTCTTTGCTATAATAGTCTTCGGTATTCCCAATTTCAGAAATTGTTCGTGAACAAAAGGTGATACATAGTATTAAATTATCGAACCTTCTCATCACACTTCTTATATGCTTGTAGAGTACGTTTTGAAACTCCGTTCTTCGTATCGAAATATGCCACTGTTGCTTCTTGAGACAAATTAATACACGCGTTAATACTTAATTGCGTTTTACCAGTCCCTGGTTTCCCATAGAACTCTAAAACTTCTCCAGGTAATAAGCCACCACCAATTAGCTCGTCTAATCTAAAAATTGATAATTCAAATGAAGCTAAAGTATAATAGTTAAATATAGTATGTAAATAATAATACGTATGCGAAATATCTTAAAAATCAAAATAGCTTTAAAGGTTTGTGACTTACTTATTTATACCAGTGGATATGGCAGTCGAACCTAGTTGAGATATTGTTTCGTTCATATATATTGGAATAGGACGCAGGAACTGAAGTATTTCATGCTTCAATACCTCATAACTCTAAAAATATCTTTGCTGTTAATAAAAATTAATTTAAGTGATTGATGATAATCACTATTATAATACAAATAAATATTACACTCAAGTTACCATTAGGTTCATTGCTGCTATTTGTCTAATATATTGTGGGTGAACCGTGAAGAAGTCAAGCAACTTGATGATTCCAATATCATGTAGAATATTAACTTGGTCCTCAGTTAAAGAGGGACATGAAACAGTAGATATTTCATCCATTGTCAATCAACACCTACTAAAAATCATTAGCAAGAAAATCATATATTAAAGAGTAATTAATTTATTATATTTATCAGTTAATCAATCATACATTATTACTTATCACTTATACAAACCATAAATCAATTATTTATTTTCAATATTTACTCACATTCACAGATTTGTACACACGTCTTAGGTAGAATTGAAAAAATGGACTTCAAAAATGTTAGGTTCACAAAATCAAGTAGTGCTGCGGACGTGCCGATCTATTATAGAATAGAAGTATTAGTAATAAATAGAAAACACGGGAAGCCGGAGCGGTCAGGGATAGAAAAACCCGGAAATATTAACTGCGAAAAATTCCGTCGACTATAATAGTTGTTATGTCATCCCAGACACCAGATTCCAATATGCAATAATGAATATCAGTTATTCGTTCTTATATTCCATCAAAATTAAACAATCTACAAGATTTAATATTATTATGATTTTTAAATCCCTCTCCACATGATAAAACACAGGATGACATTCCGTTGAGCGCTCAAAATTAAAGACAATACAAAGACTGCGATTTGTGGAGCAATTTTCAGCGCCAAAAGGTGCAACGTTCAAACCAAGTAAAAAGTACATGAAGTAAATAATTGTGTTGAGCTAGACGTAGTACGGCCAATATGAACTTGGGAAGTACACGCGAGAACGCGACACAGACCCCGACGTAGCTGAGCTGAGTTGACCGGTTCCATTTTACTAAAACCCTGCCATGCTATGTATTCAATGCTCTGCCGAATGTATAAATAACGTTGAAATTAGCCGACAAGCTGGCCCATAAAATGTAGACTATTACACTATTTCACTGGCGAAGCCCGGAAGGGCCAATTTTATCCCCCTTTGAAATCCCCAAAAATATGTTATTTTACCAAAAATAAATATATTTTTCGCGCCACGCTCAAGTTTTATGTATTTTGTTTATTTTTGCCCAATTTGCCAAATTTCTTCACGTAAAATTGAGCGCATGTATACCTCATGTTTGGATTTTGCTTCCCCAGGCAAATATTGGCTACGTCTATGCACTATTTGATGTTTGACAAACCTTTCCCTTTTCCTCGTACTTGCATTCAATATAGTACCATTTTATAAAATACAATGAGTGTATTCATATACGCTAAAAGATTAAAGAGTTTTGGTAGAGGTTTCCATAACATTCAAACATACATTGGAACAGAAATTTTTTATTTAAGTTTGTCTTTAAGTTGTGGCAAGTCACAAACTTAGTCCAAAAATTAAAAAATTACACCAAAAGCCCCCTTTTCCTAGTCTACTTTTCTGTGGAACAATTGAATTTCCCGGTAAAGTTAGTATGAGAAGCAGAAACTGCACATAATGAATGAATTTGTACCTAAAAATGAGTATGAATTATAATGAAATACAAAAATTCATAGGGTCGATTTTAAATGCTTGTCCTAACTCTCTATTAACAATCAAAACGTCAAATCATTAAGTCGTTATGTTATAAATATAACGTATTAAAGCGAACTGGTCAACTATCATTCTAGTTAAGCTTTGTAATAAACTCAATTGTGTGTATTTGAATAGGCATGCTGAAGTCACATTTTAACAGAATGCATGGTGTTTAACTCAAAATAACATAATCAATTGGCGTATTCAAATGCGACATTAAGCCGTTACATTAAATAAACCGAATACGAGTTAATACATGCCATCAACAAAACATCGAAACACCGTCGCCTCCCTTTGCGTTTACGAAATAAAATATGTCAAAGTAAAAATAACATTACTAAACATGTATCAGATTAATTAAGAATTATTATGAATATAATTCAAATTCAATTCTAGAGTTTCTAGCTCAACTATTGCTAAATAATGGCGCATGACGCAACACGACAATTTTATCATATTTTATATAAATCTAGATACCTCATAAAACCGGACGGATGTCTTAATCTTGTAGTTTGCGGCTGTCCCATCATGTTGCAAACCTTTTTCAATGTCGGCTGACTTCTCCCGTTGGTACTTTGAGATTTGCAACTTCTGTTGTGACATGTGCGTTGGTCAGAAGGATCAGAAATCGTACAGCGTGTACGGGCTGCAGTTAGATTGAATTTAGTTGACGGATTCGTTGAAATTTTATCACGATTTCTAATTCATACTTAGTGAAAAGAAGAGCACTAAAATCAGTTAATTTGGAAGGCGAACTGTGACAAATGATAGTTTTGTCATACGACTGTTTCTAAGTAATCAACCATATTAGATATTTAGATTTTATTTTTGGCTTATTCGATAAATAACTTGAGATCGGTATTCATTATTTGTGTCTGTCGCCATTCAATTTTCATTCACCATCAACCATTAGATGTTAGATATTTAAAATTTTCAGAAACTGCTGGAATCAGTAATTTCTATACTGTTAATAAAGGTATAACACGAAGTGATTTTATTGACAACCTGAACCTTATTTTTGATTTTCACAACATACAATCAACATTCAACATTAGTGCTTGAAAATTGACAGTTGTTGACTACCGGTGGTCTGCAATGTCAAATGTAGAGTAAAAGTAAACAGTGGGTGAAAATGAAAGTCTTTAGATTACAATTATGAAGATGTCTTTAAATACTGACATTGAAACGAAGTTTGAAGTTATTTGATATCATACATCATACATAATATTAACTGTTACACATTAGACGATTAATTTGTTTAATCTACTAAAATTAACTGTGTCATGGGTAATCATTACTGCGCCCGAGCTGTATCTTTAGGAAAACGACTTCCAGGATGGGTAGAGAGAAATGAATTTTTTAGTAGTGTATGTATTTCCTAAAGATCCAGCTCGGGTGCAGTACATCAACAAAATAATGTGAACGACTTGACTTATGACTCTAGTAACAGGTAATTTTACTACATTTGATTAAAGCTGTAAATACACGGGAACTTAACATCTCCGTTGTAAAATACAAATACTGGTAATTAAGCACTTTCTTATTATTATTTATATCTAACATC
>JAQFYB010002035.1:0-27480 GCA_034694085.1 Pogonognathellus longicornis | reverse complement strand
TATCGAACATGTTTGTGTTGGATTGCCTAATTTTGGATAAAAACTCAACACGATCGTGTTGGTTGCTTAAGCTCGGGCACACATAAATCCATATTTTTAGTACAATTCAAAAGTAAGTTAATCTCGTATGGTTTAAAATTACTTTCAATACAACTACACAATTAGTATTCTCAACAATAAAATAAGTGGCTGCAAAAAATATTGCACACACTTACATGTACTGTGAAGAATTGCTGTCGACTGTAACTTTACATGCCCTTCAGTTTTTAAGCACATTTCGATTTCTTTGAAATAATGTCGATCCCATACTCAACTGTATTGAGCTGAAAATAAAATGAGTTTGTGAAATTCCTGAATGGCTTTATCTTGAAATTCGATGCAGGGTGTCTCTTGTGTACTATGACGTCGTAGTTTTTGGTGTATTTATTGTGCCCTTCTTTAGCCCGAAGCATTTACATTACATCAGCTACTACTTCTATTGCGTTAAAGAGTGTGCAATGCAATTTATTCAAAGCACTACATATACTGATGGGGTATTCAGGAAGAGGAATGGAGGTAGAACACAGGAGAGACTCTACACTGTATGAACTACATAGCAACATAACATTATACCCCTACTTCCTCAGGAAAGGAAATGATACTCGTTCTGAAAAGAGAAAAGTATTCATATTATACAACATGCATTTACATTTACCTATTGCCCAATATTACACCAGCTATGCATGTAACATGTAACATTGTCTATACAAAAGCTGGGAATGCAAGTTGGGAAGAGTTTCATATAGAGTCAAATTTTGGTATTTTGTTGACAAAGCTGGAGACTGTGTGGGAAAGGAAGCATATAATAATGATGGTGAATGTATGTATAGTGGGACGAGAGCCGTGGAAGGGAGTGGAGTTTATTAGATGAGGAGAGTGTATAGTGCAAAGTATGTGAATTGTGGTGAGGACAGCTCCAGGGTGGACCAAGACCAACCAACTGAACAAGCGAAGATGAACTTTTGCCTTGCTATGTGTGTGAGAGATCTGTTTCTTGCAAACACAGCCCAGTTTGCCCATAGAGCCACCACACAGAGGTCTAAGTGGCTTGGCTTGGCTTTGGGAAGACAGAAGACTATGATGATTTTGTTTTAGATGTGGGAAAATGAGTACACAGAGGGAAAAGGAAGTCGGAGGCTGGGACTTGGGGAAAAGAGATGTAGAATAGTAAAAATTATGATATAGAAGTTTTGAAAACTAAAGATGAGTTGATGGGAAAGAGTTTGGAAGTGGACTTTGTTGGAATGTATAATAATAACGGCTGTGCAAGGCCTGAGTAAGTAGTGAGAGTGGTGCTAGAGAAAGCATTTCCATTTACTTACTATGTATATAATAGTAGTAGGCGTTGAGAGGCAGAGTGGATGTAGTGTGTGAGCATTGACAAGAAAAAAGGCTGTTGGGCTGCTGGTTGAATTGGGATGTAGTGTGTGTGTGTAGTGTGTGTATGGTGTGCAGTTCTGTAATGCGATGGCTGTGATGAGGAGACAGTGCATGAAAAGGCAAATAGCTCGAAGTATGTGCATGAAATGAAATTAAAGTAGAGAAGGTTTATGGGCAATATTTGCCGGTAAATTACATAATTTCCCCTCCTTTGTAAAGCACAGACCAGCAAAGGGGAAAAAATTCACAGTATTATGAGAAAATGAGACTGTCTGTTTGAAGAAGTGTTATTGGAGTTGGTCTGACTTCTCAGCAGCTCCAGCCATCCTACCTCCTTCATTTTTTTGCTAAGTCTTATACGAGATTTTGATGACCATTATATTTCCTCCAACATTCCATTTTCTCACTTCTAAATGCGTTCTTAATGAATAATCATAAATTTCGGTCCTCACTCGATTCATCCGTTGGAAATATTCATTTCACCTCCACCTCACTCACTCCACTAATACTTTTCTCCTTATAAACTCCTTGTCTTTTAGTCTTCGCCATTCGCCATGGAACATGAGTCGACTCTTTCGCACCAACATTACACCACCAGACTATGTACAACTACTACTGTTCTCCAGTTAGCAAGCTCAAGCTCAAATCAGTCCCACATCATTCATATCCCTTACAACTACTAACTTACACCTAAATACTACATGTATAATACGTACACATATCTAATGCTCCAACAATACTATAATAAAACTGAAATCATCAGACGAGAGTAGTATTCATTTTCATGCTCCTCTTTCTCTCTCCCACTCTCTCATACACATTCATAACATAACCCCTTTCTTTTTATAACTCTTAAATATTTACGTATACGTACTTAAGACCATGTAGAGGTATTTATGAACTGCTAGTAGTATTTATGTATGTATAAAATATATGTATGTGTTATGTGTTCTCAACCCTTTCGTCGTATGAATTCCAATATTGCATTACATTACTAATACCAGTCTCATTCTAGTAAAACTCCACTGCTCAAAACTATACCATTACACAGCTATACATATTTTACAATATAATAAGAATTTTCCTCTTAGACATAATACAAGGAAAATAAAATACTTAATTTCAGTTTTGCTCCGTGTATCATGGCTTCTAGGACTTACATGAAGAATAATTACAGTCGAATGTCGAACCATTGAAATAAAAAACTTAGCTGAGAATGCCATGTGAAAACATCTTTCATCGAAATACTCGCAGGCATACATGCATGTATTCACATGTTAAAAGTAAGTAGTTGTACAGTGGTAGTCGTATATAGTAGTAGTATTGGTGGTGGTGGTGGTGGTAGAGCGAGCAATGTAAACGTTCCACTGGCCAATTTGCATCCGACGGCTCCCATTCACATCCGCTGCTTCCTTCTACTTACTTCGTTCTTCATCTTTCCACATGCTATGAACAAGTATGTATCTGAAGTAACGGCATTACATTATTACATATAGAACACGGTGTGGAATAGGAGCATAAAGCATGCATTTTATCTTAGCTATCCAAATATTTACGATCCAAATGCATATTATCAGTGTCCTATTCTATGTAGGTAGTGTGTGCATTATCGTTCTGTTTTTGTTCCGTTTAGCAGACAAATGTATATTACATTCCCGTTACATACGTTTCTAATCTCAACTCCAAAACTATAATATTTGTTCGGAAACTCGCGAACAAAATGGCCTCAGACTTTCAAAAGCCATTTTCGATTTCATTACTTATTACTACATACAAAGATATGCAAAGGGGAGCACTACTAAGAAAACTTGATTGTCCTAGTAATAAATACAAATGATGCATCCAACAAAATTCAAACAATTCAGTTTTCTTTAGTAGGAAATTAAAACCAGAAAGTCGGCTATAAATAATTTTATATCCGCTCTCCAACTATATTTAACCTATTTCTCTTTCATGGCTCCAATTTGAATAAAGCGACTTCGAATATTCACATAATACCACCATTTAATATTCCCATGATTATTGCAACTGACAAATAAACTTTGGGTTATGCGTCAAACTTCCCATCCTATTACACATACAAAAGAAACATGTTGTCATTACATCTTCAAGCATAAAATTTTATTCACATTAATAAATCCCTTTTATAATTTCATATGTAGCAAATCCTTGTAACAATTACAAATTTATTCTCCAATAAATATTTTACTCGTGTACTGCTACAACAATAAACACAACTTGAAAATGAAGAAACATAACAATAAACTATAAACAATAATTACATTTTATAATGCCGGGATGGCAAATGAAAGCCATTTAAAATCATCAATTGAAGACACGCTATAAAACGGTATCACATTTGACTTCTATTCATTTCTTCATGGTTGAAAAGGAAAAGTGTTATAGTGATTCAACGTCGCTTGAAATAGTTATTGCATAAGTCTAATGATGTGTGAGATGTATCAAATGACAATCAAGGAATCTGTTAATTCCAAGATTTAAAAGTCTTTTAAAAAATGACTTTAATGAGTAAAGCACAGCAATGTATCTACATAATTGGTTGAATAGTTGTTCCTTCATGAATTTTAATATTTGACGTATTTAACGATTTAACGATTAATAAACATGAGGGGAATCTCAATGTGTAGTTGATATTACTAGAAAAGAGTAGGGTAGGCTGCTGTAAGTTGGGGAATGCTGTAATTTGGGAACAGTCATTATTACAAGTAATACTGGCTAAATTTTGCTGAAATTATTAACTTAAATGTCTAAATTCATGATTTATTCTATAACAAAAAGATTCTGTCATCGGTTTGAAATTTGGACTTTATAAAATAATAATGTTGTTTTCATTGCCCAATTTACACCCAAGTAAATATTTCGTCCTCCACAAATTGTTTATTTACCCCAGCTTAATTTGAATGGCAAGAATTTTTTGACATTCAAAGATGGAAAACTGCAAAATACCATTCGCTAATCTCTCGTTTCAGCCGAACAACTTACAAGAGTAGTGCGTAGGTTGAGTAAAAACCTACTAAAAAATAAAACTACGTCATTCCAACATTACAACATATAAAATTAGTTGAATTTGTACTTAATTAACAGCTTTAAATGTTACGCTTAACAGAATGATGGAAAATATTTCAGGTGAAGTAAGAGAATATTTTTTCACCAAATTCCCCAACTTACGGCAGCCTACCCTAATAACATTGACAAGTTAATGGATGTAAAACCCGTCTTAAAAAAATCTTCTGTATAGAAAACATTTGAATGAACTATTGCATTGGATTTAGGGTTCGTGTATTGCATTGAGAAATCCAGAAACGCCTTCATGAACTTCCGATCGGTTGATAAATGGGTCTGTTTGCACAGTCCGCAAGTCTTGTACGTACACATAATATCATGTTTGTGAAATGTGAAACGAGAACATGCACATGGTGTCTATTCAGCCTACTTGATTCTACTTGATAATTTTTTGTATGGTTGCTTAGCTGTTACAGCTCTGCATGCGCAACTAAAATGTTATTTTTCTCTCTAAAAGATAGTTTCCTATACTCCAACAAATTACCTATTTGTTTGTAAACATGCATGGGTATTGCAAGCAGGCAATTTAAAATTTCCATACTGTTCAGTGTTCAAGCAGTTTGATATCATTGATGGTTGGAAGTATATACCTGTATAATATAGATATTGAGAAGATGTTTATACTTCATTGAATAGAACAAATGATTTGTTAATGTGATTCCCTGTTGCAAATCCACTGATTTTTTAATGAATTAAAAATATCTCTAATACTATACTAACACACTAAACAAAAATATATTACCAATACTATTATCGTTAAATGCAAATTAGATGGTTATTTTTTCCTGTTTCTATAATGGTCAGATATCATTATCGGAGCGGTTATCGGAGCGCGGTCCCGGATTTACTAATGCCTGATTTGCTAAAACTATTACAGGAATACTTCAAGTATATTATGATGTAATTTATTATTATCATAGAGGAATGTTTGTTGTTATTATAATTATTTTGGGTATCTATGTAATACCTTGGTATATAAAGTTTTTGTTCAAATGGTCTTTGGTTTATGTATTAATTTTGATTGTATTTACAGAGAATTGGTATTCAGGTGATAATATTATCCTCGACATTATTTGTGAAATAAAGTGCAGAATTGCAGTTTTCCAGGATAATACGAGAAAGCGAAATTTCATGAGGAAATGAAGTTTCAAATACATTAGGTACCTACTGGCTACCTTTCTCGTTTACATATCGATGGCGATCATTCATTTCAGGACAAACCACAATGCTCAAATCACCACGAATCGGACAAGCCACATAGGATCCCCATGTACGATGTCTCATTTGTGGTGATTTGAGCATTGTGGTTTGTCCTGAAATGAATGATCGCCATCGATATGTGTGCTGCTAGTCAGATTGGTAAGGCAACATTTACTTTGGAAACATAAATAACACACAAAAGAGAAAATTCTACCATGGTTTTCTATCGAAATGAAATGCTATGGATGTGAACTGAAAAATAAATATTTTCATTGTGGAAGATAATTTGAATCTTTTGTAACATCTCCAACTTCCATATTTCACCATTTGATACTACGAATGAAATAAATGAGGATGCCAGTGTATTTTCCTGGAAGAATGGATACAAGTAAGCATAATACTAAAATGATCATACCAAGCTGTGATCCAATTTGAAATTCGTCTTTGTTGCTGTATCTAGATTCAGTATTAGACACAGGCACAACTTCTATGTTATGGAGTTCAGTTATTACTTACTGCAACTTATTTTTCATTCCTACACACAATACAATCGCAAAATGCATACACACACATTTCGGTGGCACACACAATCCGACAACAAGGTGGAACTTCACTCTTAGTTATCAATTTCAAATAAAAGTTCAAAAAATTTCAAATGATTTACAAAGAATATTGGAGATTTTAATTTTTTTTATTTTATTCTAATATTTACTGTAAATGATTTCATCTGCAATAAACAATTATTAATTTTCCTACTCAATTTTCCTAATTTATAGGTACCCAACAAATTAAGTAGGTACCTAATCTTAATTGTATTTATGTATGCAAAACATACTCTGGTACGGTATTTGGAATCGAGTAATTTTTTTGTTTTCATTCCACACTATATTTTTGAATACAGTATGTTGAATTGATTTAGGTGACAGCCGAATACGTTTTTAGAAGTTCAAAAATGTGGCGGTTAATTTGAGTGCATTTCTACAGACTTTCTGAAGTTGAAAATGTAAAGCATCCGATTTAATTTGCGTCTAGTAGAGACAGCAAGGTATAAAGAAATGTTGATGATGCTGCTTCTTATTTCTCATTTGTAAAGCAATGGAGGTTGGTAGGAGGAGAATGTAAGAAGAATTTGAAAGATGAGATAAGAAGTGTAGGAGATATTATTCATAGCAGTGTTCTAATATGCATATAATGCACGAACGTTGCTCTTTAAGGAAACGTATGACAGTGTGCCTTGTGTGAAAATTGTGTTGCTACGAAGGTTTGGTAGGTAGCTGTTTATTGATAGTGTTATACAAGAGGAGGAGTAGTGTTGAAAATACAAATAGTTGTGTGGATTGAATGTAGTTGCCAGTATTGTGTTGGTGTATTTCATGTCATGTATCGTTAGTTTGTGTCGTTGTATGGCTGTAGTTGTAGGTTGTGTACTGGATATGTATAGTCCACAGTACACACGTTCCCATCCGAGTCGAAGGACAGAAAAGGAGTTAGCAAGCAAGCAAACGATCCTCTGGAGTGTGCCTCAATGGACGTTTCCTATTCAGCAAGATAGATGAGAAAATGCGTCCTCTTTGCAGATTTCATCGCTTTTTTGCATGGAGACATCCTTTCTTGCTCTTTCTGTCTGTTCATTCTGGAGGTACCACTCGATTTGACTTCAACGCCAAAACCATACTGCTATACCAAATACCATGGCATTCTTCTATACCTACTACCTACGTACATACATAACCCCCAAATAGATACTGTGTATATATAGACACTGTTTTGCACACAAGTACTGCTGGCACGGCCACACGGGTGATTATGACTATAACAAAATAAAAAAGCGAAAACGGTGAAAACGGTTACTATAAACGTGGAGTACATATAGTACCAGCAACTACCCACTAGTTTACTACCAACTGCTATAATGTAAAGAAGCATTGCTCAGGGAAGGGAAAAAATATTTCCGCAAATCGTAATAGTAGTTGATATTAAGGTTAGTGCGATTTGTAAAAGAACATTTTACTCTTCAGTCAAGTCTGACTGGTTTGGTGCGGTGTGGCAACATTTCCTACTTTATGTGAGATTGGGGCACTAGCGAAAAGTATAATGTGTATAAGTAGTAGAGCGGCATCGTGGTAAAGTAGTCGATGGATTGGCAAACGGTTTCATCAATTTATATTTGAAGACTGGCTTGTATTGTGCTGTTTATAGCAAAAAACATTCTCACATTTCACTACTTACATTTGTAGTGTGTCTGTATTGTGTTTCATACTCACTAATGTATTTATTGCTTGTAGCTAGACATTATATCTGTTTGTATTTATATTTTAGATATTGTATTGTTTTACATGTAAACTGCACTATACATAATAAGAGTTGAGTAAAATAGAGATCTCTTAATCTTGTAATATATAAGTATAGAGTAGAACTACATAATAGTGGAACAATGCTATTCATACCTAGTGCAAAGTAATGTTTGGTGCTTTTGTAGATCAAAACAAAAGACATGAGATCCAACTAAAAGACTCAAGTAGCATAACAACATTTGGAAATTCAGTGTAACTGTTTGGAACACATGTCCGCTGGATTCCCTTAAGATGCATCCTAAAAACAGTCCATGATTTTATTGTAGAAATTGTGCGCGTAATGTAGAGGCAGTGACATATCGCAGGATTATTGTTGGACTTTCCACCGAGCTTTGACTGTGTCTGCTCTACATACGCAAATGGGTATTTGAATTACTTTGTTAACGAAGAGCTTATATAATGTAATGAGTTCCTCCTTCCTTTTCGCTACGATTTTGCTTATTTGCAGAGATGGGGGCAAGAGCAAATGACTCTTAACTTGTTTTCGCTTCGTTAAACTCAAATCTCGGCTCTATCTTCCTACAAATAAATACTTTGCTCCTACTCCCTCAAATAAAATTACGATGAAAATTTAGCATATTAATTTTTTGCGGGCTGTACTCCCTGTTCTTATACACTTTATTCAAATATGATTCAAAGAGGCGTGACAAAAGTTATCATTTAAACCATCTCTGCAGCAGTTGCAGAATCCTTTGCATATTTTTAGTTGGAAACAGTTTGTTCTTGTAGGAAACCTCGGTGCACTTCAGAAATAAAGAAGGAAACTATTGTAACCATTAAAGTAGCTTTAGCCAAGAGGAAAATTTGTGAAGTTGTTTTAGTATAGACAACCAGATAATCCACGAAAAGACTCACAAAATAACATTACGAGATTCCAACTGTGACAAATATTTACTACAACTTTAACTTAGTGCTGAATTAATTGCACATTATGTTAAATATTTTAGCATATGTCTTACAACTTTCTCTGCTTATACTCCATATAAACCCTGAAGAATAATGCATCAACCAAATACGTGTATATATCTATAGGTACCTAAATACTACATAAGTACCTACATAGTACCTACACGATATGGATGTTAGTATTAGTGCGAAAAATAAAAAGGCAATTATGGAAACACACAAATGATTCACAAAGTATAAAAATAAGGCAAAGGAAAGCTTTGTAATAGTCTTGTTTGAGGAAATAGGCGAGAGATAATTACATAACTTAACCTTAATTGAATAATGGAAAGTACAAGTCATTTCCAACACTGATTTTTATACAAGTCTATAGCGTCGATTACTCATAGGTGGTATAGTATAGCAACACTAGTACCTATATCATAAGACTACTTATAGATGCACTTCTGTTTTTTGTAAGACACAACGGCGTCGGGAAGCGGAAAGACGAAAAACCGAGTTAAAAAGAAGACACAGTACAAAAGGAACAAACAGAAGTCGTGAAGAAAAAAGAAGAGTTGACTTTTTGAGAAGAAAAAGAAAAAAGTGTGTGTTAACTGAAGTTATTTGGAAGAGCACAAACGAGTGGACTGACTTACTTAAGAGTAGAGTTGACTTGACTGGCTTTCCAATTGCAAGCTTCCCTGTCCTCTGCTAGTTACTTACATTAAAAGAGTGAAAGCTACATTAGTGAAAAGGCTTGAGTAAGAGTCAAACAAGTAATCCCAGTTATGCAATGCCAATCCAACTAAACTAACGGCAAGAGTCACGTAATCAACCCAGTGCTTAGTGGAGAGAGAACAGACAAAATGTACACTTGCATTACAGACCACTGCGACTCCCAACACTCACACTCCTCAGCTACACTACCACTCTATCAACTTTCTCCCACTCCTTATCTTATCTCCCACATCCAAACAACTGCCTCCCATGTATACACCAACCAAATACAAACTACATATAGCATACCAACCTCACACAAACACAAAAACTCAAACGACGACAAAATACTCACATAAAACCATAAGCTCCCCAGTTCTGTTTTTTCTTACTGCAATGTACAATAACTCCAGTTCAAACGTATCACTTTGTTTTTCCTTTTCCACACAAACAGTATGCCAGACAAATTATAATGCGCATATTATAACTAATCATAAAAATAAATGACATTCTTCATCTGTTTTCTTACGTGGTAGTCATCATAAGTGTTATTACTGTTGAAATAATATATTTTCACATTATCTATGTACACTGTTTATTACTACCATTAATCAAAATTGAAAGTAACAGCCTTAGTATTATGAGTACATACTGCATTTGGCAAAAAGGTATATAGTTTGTGCTACTTCGCATGATGGAACAATGGAGGGCATGAAAAAAGGACAAATTATTGTATATATATTTAAAGACATTTAATACTAAACATTTGTATTACAAAATAAATAGTGAATATATGTGGTGTATGGAATTTCTGTAAAAATGAAATTTAATATTTATAAACAGATTACCACGGGGTGAGTATTTTATCACTGATTGGATTTTGTTTTTTATAGGAGTTGCTTATTAGGTAAATTTAAATTGTGTAGCAGGTAGAATATAGCTGCAATATGCGTTTCTCCATCATTGAATGCTGTAATTTTTTTATACATATGTATAGTAGCATGCTGTGTAGAAATTAAATTAAAAGTTTTTGAAATATCTGATGACAAAAAGTAAAAATGATGAGTATTGTTTGAATTTGATACGTGGAAGGAGAGTATCTAAAGTTGATACGATGTGTCGTAAAGTAATAGTAAGAATCGGAGTACGGGGAAGAGGGAGTGAGATTTGGGATGCGTGAGTGGTGTTGGTGATGAGCGACTGGAAATGGAGAGTGAAAGTGGCTGGGAAAGGAGGCGACAGGATGAGACGGTGGCGGTGGAAGTATTTATTTTATGTGTATGGAGTATACAGCCCTGGTTGAAAAGGACAGACAAGCAAAGAAGAAGTGAGTGAGTTTAGATCTGAGCACAATCCACGACTAATCTGATTAGCCAGCTGAGGTCTAAATGATGCATCAACCAACAGTGCGACGTCTTGACGCCTTTGTCTTTGGCTTTATGCGAGAAAATTAATCGAATTAAATCTCCGTCTTGACGAGTAATCGCTTAGAAATGCTTCATTTGCACATTGGTCTGTCTTTTCACAGCTCTGCCTTTCCACTTGTCGCTTGCATTTGACATGAATAGACCTTATTTTAATGCCCGCTTTCCCAATCCAAGCACTCCCGACTTCTCAACGTCTCTCTTAGTCTCTCTCTCTCTAGCCCGACTACCATTTCAACTCTGAGTGACTCCGTGGTGCACTCATTACAACTTACCAACTCAATGCAACCCTATCATCTTTCAGTTCATAATTTCAAATTCTTTCAGAGTCAAAGGCAATGTCAAAATGCATCTGAAAATAATTTTTTAAATATTGTGAATGCTTTTAAATAAATTATAAATAACAGATGAAAAACTAGACTGATTCGTCGCACCTATAAATTTCATGTCCTGAAAATACATAGTCTACTGTAAAATACATACCTGCTCAATTAAGCAATTACCTACAATAATTTTTCATCTATTGCAAGTGCAAACTCATTTTCGATGTGAGGAAGCATTTAGTAATATTATTAATAATAATAATAAATTAGCAAAATATAGTAAAGTTGAATTCTCAATTCTTCCGATATTTCCAGTTTTTTCTGGAAAACTGGAAAATGTTTATTTTGTCTGTTTGATATGAAATTCGTATTTACAAGATAGTTTGCGTATTTTGAGTTCGAAACTTTTGCTAAGTGCAGCGGATAGTATTACCCAATCTAATACAGTGTGAAATCAAACAATAAAAGTTTTCAAGCTCAACGATAGAGCTGAATGAATGTTATAAAACCTTATAAGACTTGCAGTCACCATCCTACGACTATATATTTCAACCCAGTCTTTCACGAACAAAAATATATGCATTCCTCATAGTCACAGGAATATGAACCATCATGCATTCCAAGTTCATTAAATGAACTTTTCTTAACTCTTGACTTGTTTCTTTATTTTTTAATTTTTTTCAACATGGAATACGTAGTGTTTACTTGAGGACGCCTTTAGCCCGCATTTTATACTAAGGGGAGCTATAGAATAAGAACAAAATACATGTTAGAGCACACTGCTGTGTATATGATTATAATTTTATAGCAGTGGGACAATATAAAGTATCTGGGATAATAATAAGAGATGTTATGAGAGTGTGCGGAAAAGTAGTGTGGCTTGGCTGAGGAAATCTATTTTATTTTGGAGATAGGAAGGACGCGGTCGAGATGAATGAAAATAGTCATTCGTCTGCATCTTCCTTTCACATTTCTTCTCATCATCTCTCGTATCCGCTTAAATGTCTCAAGAGCAGTAAAGAAAAGGTAGTGCTTTGCTATTTCACTGTAAACGAGAAAATAACAAGCAAGACGGGAGAAATAGTTGGACGCTTTATGTTCTCGTATTCCTCTTTCAAATCGTCGAAAAGTGAATGAGGTAGCAAGAGTGGAGAAGGAGCAGTAAGTGAGCCGTTGTTCTTTATACTTATGATGGAAAAGTGGTTGCTGGTGTATGTGTACGGGCAAAGGTATCTACGTGAGTATTAAGTTACAACAGAGACACACTAAAGTGTATATACTTACAAGACTGTATCAAACACAGCTCCATGCTTACAATAGAGTCGTACGTTTTATTTTATGAGATTCTTGCAGTTGTATAGATGTAGTAGTGTGTAGTCAGTGTCGTACACTGCTACTTGTGTTAGTACCTCTGTACTTATATACTCGCAGAGAGTAGCTACCTCCTGAAACACATTTGTGTCATGTCTTATTCCGTTCCTCTGACTCGACATCCTTCCACTCAACTCATCTGTCCACTTTATATCTTTATATGGTACAAAGAACACCCAGGACAGCAACTTTAACTAATAAACCTTGCGACAACGAGCTGATTTGCAGCGATGATGATGATGCGCTCTAAGAGACTCTTCAAAACCACCATCATCACTAACGTCAATCTTCATTCCTAATGTCGTCGACTGTATGCTCGCTTCTCTATATATAAGCGCTTTATCTTACTGTTATTGTTATTACAAAATCGTCCTTTACAAATAGCTTTATGATGAATCTTTCACAAATGACACTTCCTAGTCCATTCACCTAGTAATGTACAAACAACGAATTCTATGTATATATTTATAGTCACTTATCATATCAATGATACTGAATCAGATTGGGTTAACGGAGAAATACGAAATATTACTCATTTGGTTAAAAATACTATTATTGCAGGCTAAAATACACTTGTTTCTACTAAGCAATTAGATTTATCTGAAATGTAAAATAATGTATTCATTTCTCTCTATGTTTCTGGGACTTAAGTTTCTGTCGGATGTCCTACATGCATCAACTGCGTAAAACTAAAAATGTTCAGATCGATTTTTATTTAGAAATCTACTACGGAACTATATTTTAAGTCTGCTTGAAAACAAAAGGAAATAAGCAGCTTGGGAAATGAAAAAGTGTACAATAGAATATCAACATAATCCTATTACGTAGTGTACATGATAATGACTGAATATTTTACTTTGACGTGCAAACTTTTTTCTCGTTTTTAATCTCCACCTACATAATACTTTTACTTCCAGCAGGTAACTCTACACCTTTGAAAATGTTAGTTAGAGCTGAAATACATGGTTTAACCCATTTAGTGTGAGTGGGCTAAACAATTTACGTAGGTGTACGAATGAAGGATTTAAGGCTATGCAATTAAGGAACGTGTACATTGCTATCACTAATGATGAACATAATAAAGACTGATAGTCTGAAGTGGCCATTAACAAGTTTTACTAGTGAAATAGCAGTAAACCCCAATTTAAGTGTAGAAACATGAACTGCACCAAACGCCAAAGGGAAATAAATGAGAACATTCCAAATGACTAAATTGCAAAGAAAAATTCCAGTAATCAATAGCTAAACAGTTTCAGCATTTGTCGTTCACAACACACACCGTACATGTTAATACACTCTCCATCCTCCACTTCAATATACAACAACCAAAAAGACATTTCTCTATACAGCAGGCTTGTTACAATCTGATATAAACCCACAGCCACATGTAATAACACGTAACAGCACACTATATCCCACTTACACAGATCGAGGTGGAGGTGACTGTAAAAGTATCTCGTGATTTCTTTTACTCACCTATAATGCTCTTCTCTATGTATAGCTACTACAGCAATTCTCCTACCATTACAGCACAAATACATATTGGTATTTATAGATCCCTGTACAAATTACAAATCCCTTCATACAACAAGTTCACAACTACATGTTTGTGTGTGGCTATTGTAATTGTGTGCTTAGCCCACTTTAGTGGGTGAGGTATTTTATAGAAAGCGACTTGATGTATACATGCACAGAAATAAGTAAAAAGACGCAACACGCGTTAATATTATCCACTTGACTATAATATATAGTATCTTAACTACCCGTGTGTTATTGTGTAATGGGAATACATAGTAGGAGTAGTAGAAGTAGAAGTAGTGTGTACTAGTAGCGGGTAAAATAGTAACAGGGCTGACAATGAGTCAAGTTGAAAGTTAAAGTGTAATAGTAGTACAGGAGGAGCAGGAGCCGTCGGAAGGGAAGGCAATGCAATAATGGCAGCGTAGACACATTACATGATTCAGCAGACAATTCGATGAGATTTTGCAAGGACCTGCAAAGAATGTCAGATGAATTTGTGAGTTGAGTGCATCCACTCGATTGTTTCACTTGAGCTAGTTGGAAAAAAGAGACCAAGCAAATTAAATTTCTTCTCATTAGAGAGGAAACTTTTGCTGGTGAGGAAGGCAAGGACGAGTGAGTGGGTGAATGAAGGATGCCACACGTTATATACTCAGCTCCGCTATAAAATAACGGAACTGGCAGTAGACTTAAACTGAAATACATGAACCATATATTTCTAGTCTCATTGATATAGAGTACGTACTACGACTACAGTTACTGGCAGTACTACAGATAGCACTATGGCAGAAAGGCATGCAAGAATCGCGATGATAATGCTGGGCGACCAGGCTCATCAGCTCAAACTCAACAGCCAGTTGCTGCAACAGAAAGAGCGAGAGTTGGTTTTGGAGTTATATGATGGAGATGGATAGGAGGCGAGTGTGATGGTATTAGTTGAAAAGGGAGAAAACAAGAAAGCGAGAAAGAGAGACGGAGATATGAGAGACAGACATAGACAGAGGGACAGAGGGACGAAACTAAACTCAGGCGAGAATAATAGTTGTGCAAAGTGAGTCCATTTCAAGTAGAGTCCTATCAAAGTTAGCTTTAGTTTCCAGTCAATAGAATTATCCGAGTGTGGTTCTATTTGGCTCTCTCGTCTCTTTCATTCCGTTTCTCACTCCGTGTCTCATTTCTATTGAAAACAGTGTCAAAAGAAGACGATCCTTTCAGTGCCACATCCAGGTAGTAAAATTACGTTAGTTCTAGTTTTACGTTTCCACTCTCTCATCAATCTCTATAGTCCTCTCCCACTCAACCATGCATCCCTTATACTTATACATGCCCAAATGCTCACACGAATAAGATGCACACTGCTACACGCACACTGTCAAAAGAAATCAAAATTACGATCATATGATGTGATGATGGTCGCTTTCGTCTTTCCCTTTTCTATGTAGACTACATAATACTCACTCTCCTACACCACTATCATTCACAATCAGCTGAAAACGAATAGCTAGAACTATCTAATAATATATAGTCATAATATGAACCTCCTTCAACCTCATAAACCTTCTTGAATATTATTAACATTTCTTACTCTGCCTCCAACATTTCCTTAAATAATTCGCCTAAACACCATGATTCGTACTAGAATATATCTTATTATTGTGCAAAACATAATTTAACCCAAGAAATCTAGACTACTATTTATTATAAGAGTTAGGTTCTACAAATATTTTCCGGTTGAAAAAATTGATGCAAATTCTTGTCCTCCGAAATCCTCCGAAATTAAATATTACATAAGGTGAGTGCAGTTGCCCTGGATTTTAATTAATGATTATTTTAAGCATATTTTTTCGGAGGATTTCGGAAAACAATATTTTGCAACAAGTTTTTCACCATGAAAATACTTTTAGACCCTACCTTCTATATTTAACGTAGTTATACACATAAGTAGTATAGGTTTAGATATTATCAAGTTATGTATTTCACAATGTGCATTAAGTGCAAGTATATACTTCACATTTGTACATAGCAACAAGGTGCAGGTCGATCCTATGAAAATATTTACGGCGTTCAATGCTCACAAAATGACAAACAAAAATGTCGACCCACTAGTTATATCAAATCATTCACCATTTATTTCACATAGATAGACATAGTATTCACATACACAAGTCCTTAAGTCTCTCGCGACCTTTTACAAAGACCTTTTTGGACTCTCCAGGAACATAGTGCGTATTTGTGCACTATTTGACAATCTTTTATGCTATTTATTTTGTACTTTGTCATGTCGCTTTATAGGAAGGATTATGAAGGAAGCTGCCGTGTCCCTATATGTAACATAGTGTTCTTTCCTCGTCCCTGTGCCTAGTTGTGGGTTTTCATTTTGTAACAATGGATAAGTATCACTATCACTCTCCAGTAAATAGTCCTTGTCCATTCACGTCTTTTCACGTGAGTTCACTGCTCACAATAATAATTAAGCCAACCACTCGTACCATCCCCAATACTTACTTCACAATACAAGCACAATAATAAAATGACATTTTATACACTACATATATAGGTACATACACACGATGATGAATGCACACTACTGTAGGTACATGATGATGATGATATATGAATAAACACCCTACGCGTCTTCCTCACTCGCACAAAAAGTAAATAAAGTTCATACAGTTATATCTACACATAATATATATTGTGTGTAATAATTGTATATCCTAGGTACTTATAGTACCTAGGAGGTAGGTATAAGTACCTACGCATACCTATGTCAATGTTTAGCTACTTACTTTATCTAGGTATACATATATAGAATTGAATGCATGTAATATCTTGAAGACTGTGAGTAGTATTGTGGATCTTACAGAGGCACAAGGGATTGTATAAGGTTGAAAACTTGATTGTGTATTATTTTGTGTTTAGTGGTGATGTGAAGCAATAAGGCAGCAAGTACACAATGCTATCCAAATGATATGAAGACCTCAAAGTGAAACCTTCAAGTGCCTAAGGAACCCAGCTGAATTTATTGGACAAGCCACCTTTCATTGAAACTCAGCCATCCATCCATCCATGCAACAGAGCCACAAGAGAAGATCCAACCGTTCATTCTATTCATTAAGGAAACTTTAGAGAGATACATGGAGCACTATGGAGCTTTACACAAATTCAAATGACTGAATAGAGTTTTGGTTTGGTGGATGGAGCTGAGCTATGACTTATTATATTATTATGCTAACTACACGTATACAAAACTCACAGTCACAACCCACTCACGCTTACTTATATCAATTGAGTGCAGTGCAATAGCTAAGCATAAAAGCCAACAATAGTTCTCTCAGTCTCTGTCACTATTATCGAGTGGTGTTACGAAAGTTGAGTGAAGACGAAAAGGGACACACACAATTCTCAACAAAATGAATTTTTTGTTTGCTGTGACAAGTCGATAGCTAGTTCACAGTCATGCTACGTTTAAAGCTCCTTTTACACTCAATCTCTGTTCCACAATGCGGTAAATGCTAACATCAAAAGTAGGTCTAATGATAAGTATGTCTAAATAGCCTGGTGCAGCTGTGCGTGGTGACCGCAGTATGTGGTTTGGTTTGGTTGGTTCTTGATTGGTATGTGTGTGTACACAAGAAATACAGACAGGAACAAGCGTCGTCACATGGACTTCAGTTCCTGCCTCTGTTCATGTACAATCGTGTGGTGAGGATCAAAACATTTTATGCAATTATTTAATGCAGAGTTTGACGCGTAGCTGGTGGGCAAATTATCAGCGGTTGTCAGACGAGCTAATTAAACCGCTAATTGAGTCTTAAACGGTGGAAATGGCTAAATTAGTTGTTCGTTTTGTGTTTGTAAGCGTCTGATTAAAGAATATTGTGAATGAATTCAATTCCGATTAGCATTTTCATTTACCTACATGCTGTGTGGAATATAGACTGAAGAAAACCATTTTTAATTTGAAAAATAATTTACTTAAATAGTTTGGCGTCCTCACTCAGTTCCTCAATTACTCTGCGGTGACATTTCTGATTGGGTATGGTATGGGGAAGGACGTCCCTTTCCCTTTCCTTATCCTGTTTTATTCCCTATAGTTATATAGCATTGATGTGTATGCAAACTGTCATTTGCCCCAAGATTGATACGCTGAACGCTATGAAATAAATTTGGAAGATTAGTTGGTTTTCTTAAATGGAAATGTGTTTGAAATAGGGAAGAAACGTACACAATGAATGAAAATCACTAATCTGTAGCTAATACTTACTATTAAATTCTCATTTGAGCTCAAGCTTTTGGAATGAACACCGCATTATTTACGGTCGTATACAGTTTGAGTAGTTTGACATTTAACATTGTGAATGATTTACATGCTGCAGTAAGATACAGTATACAGACGGAGAGGTTGTAAAATTTCGTCTTGGACAATAATTCTAGTACCCTTACATATATATAATACAGTTATTTCACTGTCCCTGTCTATTTAAGCAGAAACAAATAATTCCAACTCACAAATCTCAGCATAGAAAAAATGCCTAATGCAGCATTTTAATATTTATTGTAGAGGAATTATATAACGTCGTATATAATAATATGTATGTGTACAGCATGAGAGGCCATTTGTTGATTTTATAGGCACATAATATTTGTATCGTATGTTTGGAGGATTTTTTTTTGGAAATTGTCCTACAGCATAAATTGGACATGATATAATAAAAATATTATGACGACTCAGAAAAATACAGATTGCATTTTCCCTACCGTTGATAAATAATTTGTGATGCCTATATAGCAAAGTATTGATGCGTGTGTATTTTAATAGCAGGATTTTGTATTGCTATCCACTGAAGGTGAACTAAAGTGTTGGGTATTGATCTATCAGGTTTGAAAGCTGACCAATATTTTTTTGCAAAGATAAAATCAATTTTGCAAGAAAAAAGCGAGCTGTAAAAAATAAAGCGCTGGTCCATAAAGACATTGCAATGTATCTGTGGACCAGCCCGAACAAATATTCAGATACTCCAGGAAAGACTAGGAGGAAGGATGAATACTGGAATGGAAGGTTTGAATTAGAGTGCGATGACTCCACAGCATGGACGGAACTGGAGAGGAAGTCTGTTGCTCATAGCTTTTTGGCTTGCACGTATTTATACTGGCATTTCTGCACACTTGAGTGATTATGAATCTCTTATCTGTCCAATTTCCAGTGGGAAGTGTCTCTAAGGAAAGGATAAGGATTGATTAAGTGTTCTTGAATAGGGAGAGTATGACCGCAAGGATAGCCGCTTGTCGGATTCCTCTTTGAAATGCTCCATTAATCCCATATGGACTCTCGCGACTGAAACCTACGACAATTTGTATATATTATACGGAACAACATATTATAATGCATATAATACATAGTGTATTCCTGTGTGTGCATCCTAATACATATTTCAATCTACTATATTACATTACATATTGCATTTGGCAATACTGCATTTAAAATTCTCAACAAATACAGGAATTTTACAAAACGCACATACTTGAACAAAAAAATGATTGCTGAAATAATGTACCTATAGATCCATTATCCATTGTATCTATTAACCTACTTTTTATCCATTATCTCAAAATAAAAATCGATTTATTGCATTACAGTTATCATTGCAAGATTTTAAAAAGACAAGATGAGATCAAACAAAGATGTTGGAATTTATTGTTGACAAAGGGAAGAAAAATAAAAGACAGGCAACTGCACACAAACGTTGCAAAAAAGTCTCTAGATAAATCTGTTTGCTTTTCTGGGAAATGATAAAGAAGACAATCTGAGATAAGATAAATTAGGAGTCTGGCAACTTAAAAGCAATTGGAGTTTGTGTATGTTTGGAAATAGCTAGGAATTGGTTGCAGTACGATACGTGGAAATAAGGTTAAGAGAGAGAGAGAGGATGGGGATGGGGAAGGTGGAGTGAGTAGGGAGCGGGTTATATAATTCCAGCGGTGTATGTATATGTGTTATTGCATTAACGTACCTATGTACATTTGTAGTAGAAAACGAGTCCTCTCGTTTCATCTCTGGCCACGTAATTAGGTTAGCGTCAAGACAAGGGGAAATAGGTTCACTCAACTGATTCGCCTAAAAATCCGCGATTTCCGACCCACCGAATTCTGTGGTCTCCTGAATGTCAATAAACGATACATGTCTCCAGACTTTACTCATCCCAGTTTGTGTACAGAAATTATTTCCTCAATTCCAACCAGAAAAAACAGTCGAGTCATTGACTTGGTTAGCGTGGTAAATCATTTCAAACTGTATACATACATACGCATTTAGTTACCTACCAGTGTTCCAAAATTACACCGGGTTTTTGGGTGCATCTCTTCACAATATTTCCAAACATTCCCCACATTAAAGCCATTTATTAAGAGGCACTTGACTAAAGTGTGCTATTCATTCAACGCATTTTGTATATTATTCGTTGGATATATTCAATGTTTCGTACAAGTAATGGTAATAGTCGATACAAAAATGACAGCTTTAGTTGTACATGTTACTATGATGATATTCTTTTGGAGTATTCGCGTTGAAAACTAAGATTAGGATTAAATATAATTTTTTTATCTGCATCACATTAAAAAATGATTTAATTGAAATGAAATGAATGATCGAAAAAGTGACAGGTTACTTTTTCCATCATATACTTTCAACGTCACAATATTAATTCCAGTGCGCAGTGTGTGGAAATGTGAACTGTATTCAAGCAAAAATAATTGAATGATTATGATTGTAAAAAAATAAAAATAAGTTTATCATATGAGTATGTGCAAATAAAAATGTGTGCGATGATATTATGTTCACCCGATAGAAACACGAAAAATATAACCATAATTGTAAGTTTTCAATCCTTTCATTTACAAACGTTGCTAACAATAAGGTTGGAAGCAAAAATTCTACTTGTTATACGCAGTAGTGGATGTATAGTTTAATAAATAAATATAATATACCTATCTGAATGATTACATTACATTCTACTGAAGCACTATAGCTATAAAATAGAAGTTAAAAGATTGCAGAGGAGTTTTTATTATTTTTGGGCTCTCAATAGCTGCGTAAAATTATATCTGAGCATAGACATGTTATTTCATTTTCTATCGATTTATATTTATGTACATGGGATATATTCATTACGACAGTCGTGTATACACTATAATGATTTAGTCATGAGTTGGTATACAACCGAGAAAGTAAGACTGAGTCTTTTCAACATGCTAGCTACCTCGATCCCTGTATAAAGTACTTATGAATTGGATTGGAAATGGTTGTGGATTGAAGAAGAGAGTTTCCCTTTTGAAAGTAACTAAGCTAAACTGGGCCCTTCTTGCCTTGCTAAGAGTTTGAAAATTGATTGTGAGATGGTAACATGAATTCTTATTTTCTTGTAATAAAGCACGAGTTCACTTATTCAAACTGTCTCATGCCTGGTCCACAAATGGATGGAGTAGTGGGAGAAGTCATGTGTGTAGTGCGAGTGTACATGTAGCTGGTAGTGTAGTGTGTTTTGTGGATGTAGATGGAGGAGTCCGAGATTGGATAGTGAATCTAAATTCCAGCAAACGACTTTAAGAGAGCTAAGCCGATACTCATGTGAAATGAACTGAACTGAACTGACAAAGACTTGATTTGGTCCCCTCTTTTGCTGCCAGTGGAGTTGACGACAACGACGAAGACGACGTTCTTGGGTTGCAATTGTATTCATCCTGGTACATACGTCGTTGTCCTTCTTCCTTCGTTTCCTTGTCTTGCTTTTGCTCAGTCAGCTCAGATGAGCAACTCATTCCGTCGTTTTCATCTTGAGCATTTTCCACTTATTACTAAAGTGTGCAGACAGACATTTAGATATGCACTATAATGCAATGCACTACCATAGACGTCTATGTAGCTATTATGTAGCTACTAATACATAGCTATAAAATATAGCGCAGATAAATAGACGGGAGTCACTTTGTATCTGTAGCTGGCTTTGTCTTTGTGTGTGTCGTGTCGTTGGTCACGACCTGACGAGCAGAGTTAGCCAGTCTCTTCACATCGTTGCTTTGTTACCGTGAACGAAATACTTGTGTGTAGTGTGTGATCACAAGTCAAGAGGCACAAAGAGTCCTGCCTGGCTCTGTATTTCCAACTAAACGTCTCCGCTTGCTCATCATCCTAATGATCTCACCAGCAAGCAAACACAAGAGCAACAGAATTTTATTTCATTACGCCCAACTACTTAACCCAACACTATTCCTATATCCATACTGCTCCCCAATACTCAAATATACCCATAGCTCCACTCTGCACTTCATCCATAATTGTACTAGGTACTTGTAGTATAGTGTAGTTACTTTTACTCACATATAGGTACTTCGAATCACATTCCTTGATTACTATTACTAAATGTACACTTATGCAACCTCACTTCCATTTTAAGGGGGACTGTACAAATAAAACGAGTCAAAATATTTCCATCAGATTTTTACTTGGACATTCGGTGTGTGTTGCCTGCCCCAGAATACAAGGGAGTCGGTATATTCTTACTCCTAGAAACTTCATTCTTGGACGACGCAAAAATTGAGTTTATTATCTCTAGTTTGCTAGTATTAGGTAGGTATGGATACATTTACATCTTTTTCTATACAATGTAATATTTCATAAAACATTATATATGTATTGAACGAAATTGAATGAAATTCATGTATACTTGCTGCTACGTAAAAAATGTTATAAAGCATTGTATAAATGCAGTATGCCAGAAGTTTCATTTTTGAGTGGTTCGTACAAAATACAATAAAATCCTCCCTTAACATTTTAGCTTTGGATGACTTGAGTTATAAATATGAAGAGTTTGTCAACGGCCCCGTCTCGATCTCTAATGCATTTGACTCAGCTCTAGATTTGTAATTCTGGTAGATGAAAGACATTTCCCTCATTTTATCTAACGATTTACACGACTTAAGTATGCGTGCATACACATTCTATGCGAACCCGTTTTTTGCTCCCAGTTATAAGCGACGTTAATTCTATGGGTGATAGTGTGGTAGTTATGCATAGACGCAAGGATATGATAATATACGATTTATGTATGCACATTTTATACGATATTTCAATTCATTAGTACCTACTTACGAATTTCTTATATTGGATATCAGCCACATTACATTACACTGTGAGGCTATAATGATAATGCAGAGTAGTTGTACATGAAACATGACATAGAAGTCCATTAGCACGGGTTTCCTTCTTCTTCTCCTAATGCCAACACAACGAAGACGAATCAAATTGACAAACAGCGCCCTACCTTCCTTCTTTCATTACTCCACTCCGTTATTCTAATTTTTTCACGGAACATTGTCGCTAAGATTTGCTGTCGCCTCACTAGCACTATCTCTCCGTTCCGAATCGTTAACTACTGCCCTGTCAGCCAATCCTTCCTCGTGCGATGTGGAAACAACATCAGTCCTACAACTCTCCTTCACAGATCCATGTGCAGACGACTTCTTTTTAAAATTTGTCTCAATTCACATTATACACTCACCATATCTTCACACATCACGTTAACAAAATGTATACCGTGCTTATATACACAAATCTCATCTGCTACTTGAAGAAAAAATAAATGTTTTTACACGCTTTTGTCGGATACACCACAAATCGTGTTACAAACATCATTCTTTCTTCCCCATACCACTGAAAAAAGTTTGAACAGTCAAATTGAGTAGAAGTTTTAAGACTATTTTTGATGCTTTCCAGCTGATATTTCTTACAAAAAATATTTCTCTCTTAAATTACGATTATTTTCTCATAATTGGGAAATGTACGTTTACAAATATTGTAATCTGCCAAAACTGACAGTGCTTCAAAAGTACATTTAGTTGAATTGGCAAGCACAAAAATAAGAAAAACGTTGTAAGTGAGAGGTTTCAAACTTATTGGCTGTGATTTAATTGTCCCTATATTTATTGTGTCAATCAATTGTCCCTATATTTATATAGGGAAAAGTTGGCCAATATTTATATAGGCAAAAGTTGCCCAATATTTATATAGGCAAAAGTTGGCCAATATTTATATAGGCAAAAGTTGCCCAATATTTATGTAAAAGTTGCCCAAAATTCAGGGGAAAGTTGCCCAATATTTAGGGAAAAGTTACCCAATATTTAGGGAAAAGTTACCCAATATTTAGGGAAAAGTTACCCAATATTTATATAGGGAAAATTTGCCCAATATTGAATTAAGATTGACAGTTACATTTTCCAATATTATTTTGTTGTTTTACCAATATTAAACTAACTGTTACCCAATGTTTTGACTATTAGTTTAGGGGACAAATTATTTATTTGACAAAATAATCAATGCTATAAAATACAAATCGTCTGTTGAATCATAAGAAACGTCAACTAAATTCCACATATCATAAAATAGCGACAACTATTCACATATCATAAAAAGCTCAACTAAATTGTGCATATCATAAAATAGTGAAAATTGAAAAGTAAATTTCTCCATCCTAAAAAGCGTCAACTGAATGTTATCTCAATATGATTTTCTGGTCCAAACTGCTATTTTAATATTCTACTTCCTATCCAGCGAGCTATGGCAGTCATTCTGGTCTTCCATAAATTGTTAAATATAAAAATGATTATCCATATTATCCTTGGTTGACTTGATGTTTGTCCCTGCGCCTAACGAAGAAGGAGCTAACGAGGCAGTTGCTTAGGTAGTTTAGTTTGAGATGGAGTTGAAAATTTCATCTTCAGTATTTAGTGAGTCTACGATAAAGGGATTTTCTTATTATCTTCATACGTTTTATTGATTTAAGTCATGCTATTATTATTTTCTCCGTATTGCATTTCAAGTTTGACTTGTTCAGAATCCAATTCAGATCACAGGATGTACTATGTATTGTGATCATCCTTACAATGAGCTCAAAAACCCTTAGCGTATCTGTCCAGAATTCATAACAAAAAATGAGCTGCATAGAAATAATTATAAGAGAAAACCCAAGCGTCAAGCGCTGCTAAAGTAGATATATGAGAGAACACATTCTCCAATATCCAACAATTTTTTATATAAAATACTTATAAGGGAACTAAAGAACCGAGAAATTAATGAAATATTTAATACTGAAGCTTTTAATAACAATAATAATAATATTAAAGAATCGTAGAGAAATAATTATTTTAAGCACTGTGTGTCTGGAAGAGATGTTATTATTATTATGTGTCCGTCATTATTGAAGTGCTAAAGTTATAGTAGGTATATATTGCTCATAAAGTAGTAGTCTGGAGAAATATTTGCTTGTGTGTCTCAAATAATCATCTCCAGTTTTGTATTTGGAGACGAGACGACCCTGAATAAACATGAGCACATACATTATATTTAACTACCTAGAATCTCATTTAATTTTAACTTCTAAAAGAATTCATCTTACATTCAATTAACTACGAGAAATACAGATAAACAATGTACTTGTAAGTGCATATTTATTACATTTGCACATTGTTTAGTATTAAATAATAAATATTTACGATAACTGTGATGAGGCTTTTAAGCTTTTGTATTTCAAGTTTAAGATGAGAATAACAAAATTATACTCCACATAATAATATACATCTACACAATCAGTCAGTGTTATTTATACTACCTTAGCATCGCACAAGTCCAAAAATAATTTTTGCATGGCTCAAGGTTAAGGAGAATGTCGGTAGAAACCAAATAAAATATATGATTATTATTGATGGCATTTGTAACTCCTTGAGTTAATGCAAGAATGTGACCACAAAGCAGTATCAAATGAACCAAAATTTTGTTATCAAAGCGTAGAATGAAAACTTGGTTTTTGTGAGCCAAGCATATTTTACAACTGTATGATTGTATCAGGGTCGTATATAGAATTACAATTCGGGGGCACATATGGCTAAAAATTCCAATAAATGAATTTTCGGCAAAAACGCTCGAAATATCTAATGGAAGTTTCGAAATTTAGTAGGAGGGTGCAATTAGTGTTTTGCCTCCTCTCTGAATACAGCCTTGGCTCGTGTCTCTTTGTTTAGAAGCTGCAGAGACGAAGACGGCAACGGCTGAGTGAGTCACTTCTTGTGTAGCACAGCAAGTTTCAGCCTTCCTATTATTCCTGTCAAGATGTGGTGTCTGTATTCATGTAGTCGTAGTAAAAGGATGAGTGTACCTGGTGTGCAAGCAACAATCTTGCTAGAGGTACACACACACACACAAAGGCAGGTGACACTCCCAGAAATAATGACCTGTCTCTCTGTGCCCTGCCTCAGGAACATCCAAATTGAAAAATTAGCTATGCAAGGTAGCCAATGCACCTGCTATGCAATAAGCAGACATTGCGTGCTTTATTGGTTTTCATGCACAGCACTTAACTATGTATGCCTATGGAATACTCATCGCTTTATATTTAAACACCCGTAATCGTATACGAGGTGAATGATACTTGTTACGTCTATCTCTAAGCTAAACTCTCTTACTTGTTCTTGTGACATTGCTTCTAATTTTTTTATTATAACTCAAAGTCTACCACACACAAATGCAGAATGTTGTATGCAGATGTTTTATTTATAAAAGAAAATTGTGTTTTTTGATTTATGAAATGTTTTCCATTTTTATCCAATTTCTGTATAATTGGATCGTGTTTTTCAACGTGACAGTCTTATTTATTTTTACATAGAATTGTCACATATGTAGATACTAGCTAGACAAACTAAACAATTAATTACAATCTTGATTGCATTTGCATGAATAAGTTTAGAGGTTATTCGATTGATTGAATTTTAAAACAATTATTTCTAGCGTAACACAAGTGTAGATAACAGTTTGAAAGTGTAACTAGTAAATGATGTTTAGTTTAACATGAAACGTTTATTTGATTACATTTCAGGTGGCTTTTCCACGTAATTTTGTGGTTTTGTCTTGGCTCTTCCAAGTGAAGATGAATCGATGAAACCTTTCGGCTTGTCGAATCCAGCACAATGTGAATATTTACATTGGTTTGACAGCTCCTCCATTAATCCTTCGGTCTAACCATTCGGAAAACATTGCTATTAGATTTAATAAAGGTACAGAGGGCGAATATAGATATTTTAGTCGGTTTGATAAATCGATGTAACTCATTGCAATAACTTAGAATGTACAAT
>JAQFYB010002034.1:0-27481 GCA_034694085.1 Pogonognathellus longicornis | reverse complement strand
TGACTTTGCAGACAAAGGGGGGAGGGGGGGTCTAAAAAAGGTCCAAAATTGCAGACGTCATATATGCACGCTCCCTACCTATACTACGACTAACTGCTCCTAGGTAGTACTAGAGCAAAGAATAAAGTCCATAGCAGAAAAACTGTTTATGTATGCGCTTCTTTTACTTAGTTGGCATTGTTAGTCTTTGAATGCTTTCGATGACTGCAATTTTGTCGCTTTCATACTCCTTATTGTCCTTATAAACTCAAAATGTTTATTATATGGTGCTGTATATGTATACTAGGTTGGTTTATTGTAACTTTAACTATGTAGCTAGTTTGTTCGACAAATGCATTTATGTATGATGAAAAGTTAACTTTATTTAGCCTTAGTGATTACACCAAGGTTTATACTCACAATCAGAAATAGTTTACTTTAGTATTAGTGCCAGGCGACAAGGAATGTTTGTGTACGAGCGAATGCATGTATTCATGGAAGTCGTAAGTGGAGTACCTACTACCTAGTAAAATGAATGAATACACGTAAGAACATTTAGGTACACAAGAATGAGTGTTTTATGTCCGTATATAACTTTGTAATTTGAGAGCAGTTTAGTTTTAGTTTTCTAACGAATTTGTTTAGTTTGTTTGTATGAAATGAAAGACAATTAAGCTTTCTAGGCGAAGCTTCCATTCTTCTGAAATTGTGCTTTAATGTTACATACGTCATAGATGAACAAAGAGTAATTATAAAGGCCATTATAATATCTAGGTAATTCATATGCAACACGAATAATACCTATGGAAAGAACATACAAAGCGGACAATAATATTAAGGACATTTAAAGGTACTTATGCAATCATTTGAGATTTTGACTTCATTATGTAGGTGCGATGATGCCAATACGATAAAACTTCCGTGTATACGTGGAAACATTGTATTATGTCAGTTTAGATGAAAGAAACACATGTATTTGAGTTTTTTGCTGGAATTCTTATTATAGTTACTAGTAGGTAGGTTATGTACACAATGTGCTACACGTATAGTACACAATGGCTAAAGATTTTTTCCTGGCTGTAATCGTGCAACATTCAAAGGCTTCATAAATCAGCTACCCCGACTAAATGGATAATTAATTGCTCCTACTATCATGAAATGGATATTATCACCTTGTGAGATAAGGGAAATGAGATTGCGTGTAAATCGATGACCTTTTCTTTATGCTTTCTCCGAGTAAAAGTACCTAAGTGTGTTAAGTAGGTAGTAGATAGGTACATGTTCAGTTTTTATGGCATTGAGACTTTATAATGGATCGTGAGACAAATTTCATTAAGTTATAAATGAAATACATATGTGTAAGGTACAATATGTAAGTACCTACAAAATCGAATGAATTGTTTGTGAACTTTCACGAATTTAGGTACTGTAAACATTCTCATTGACACATGACTCATTAATTACTATTACACTATGTCGTCAAGAAAATAAATTCCCAATTAATGAGGTTAATAAGTTAATAAAATATTGCATGCCAAGGTATTGTACTTTTTATGTACATTATATGTTTATGTACAGCATATTTAGTAAGTTTGTTGGATTACTTTTTTCTAACTCATAAATTGATTTGGAAAATATCGGGTACACGATATTTACAAACAAGTTAACACAGTCTCATTAAATATTATAATTTCCTGTGCCCATGAATGAAAATGCGCTATACCTTTTTCATATAGGTAAAAGAGAAGGACGAAAAACACAAAAAACCTAAAAACTTTTGTCTATGCCTTTTTCAAAGTTTTCTTGTTCCAAGTTAATTACAATTTAATGATATCTCACAGTGCATAATAATGAATAGTGGGAGGGCCTGAGTAAGTACACATAGAGAAATTGCATTGTATATTAGTTTATTACATTAAAAGCAATAACTGCAACAAAGAACAGTCAAAATTGCGGCAACAGAGTTAGGGTACTAAACTATTTTTATGTCCGATTTCTCCTTTCGACGCATAATAACACTAAAGTAATAATAATACCTGCATCGATTCTCTATTATGTATACAGTCTGTGTTTATATATACAGAGATATTTTATATCCACATTATCTATAGATACTTTGTTGGATCAATAAAGTTAAGCAGCAAGGTCATCTTTGATTAACTATATAGAGTCTTGTTCAGAATGCGCAATATTGCAGTTCTTTCAAGTAAATGTTGGTATAGGCTTAAAATGCATAAAACTAATAATAACACAGGATTACCTAAGTGTATATTCATGAACTTTTGACATGTACATTCTCAGCCGTCTACACATAAAATATCTGCTAAAATAAAATTGAAGACATGAATCCCTTCCTCCAGAGGCCTTGAATACTATATACATAAATTAAACAACAAAGACAATTCTAATCATTCAAATCTGCGATGACATGTTTAGAATCTACAAGGCTATTTGCTAGTTTGCTGTATGATTTACAATTTTGGTTGAACGTATTTGTCCAGTTCAGAGTACCAATGTGCTAATAAATTCCTTGCATTTTCATGCTATTTATAATTAATCATGGAGACAGACGGCCATGCAGGACCACAAATTATCAGATAATCTATAATGTTACTACCAACGTAGCAGACAGTAATTTCAATGCTGAAGCTCCATTAATGCATATAAATCATCATAAGCCCGGATAGGAGTTGTTTTGCTTCTTAGGTATTTCATTTACACAGTAAAATTCAAAACCGTGCATTACAGATTACATTGTAAACTAGAAAATTCCAGGTAGTCTCAATAAGGAACAAAGAGATGTCTGCTTCATCAGCATGAAAACTACGGCTTTGTTATGCAAACTCATATTGTTAAGAATTTTTGCTTTTCATATACAAATATGAACAACTCTATGTATATACAATAATTATATGATAATGAATACCGATAGTAATGAATCGCATTTTTCAATTTGTTAGAAGAAAATGGAAAGAATGAACTACATGCATTTGATAGGTGGTATTATATAGATTTAATGTTTAAAAACATATAATTATGGAACGTATACAATTAAAAATATTTGTGACTCCAGTTGAGATAAATACAACGCAAGGGAAAATCAGAATGCAATAGAGAGCATTAAATTTTATGTAGTGCATTTACCTCAACTTAACAATTGGAAACATTATTATGCCTCTCTGCGGCATGTTTTTGAGCATCCTAAGGTCAATTACATCACTAGACATAAATACTTTTATGAAGCAAATCACATTGCACACCATGAAATCAATATTATCCCTCCCTTTTTATAATTGTACATAGAAACAATCAGAAAATCAACATTATAGTAGTTACAATATCTTGAAAATATTTACGCGATCGTTAACCGAAAGTAAACTTCTATTTCGTAAGTCAGCAATTAAATTACAATTAAAAATTAAGCGTGGGTAAAACCATAATTACATGTAGCCTGCACATATGGAATTTCCATACTTACACTTTTTTAAGTAGGTATGTAATAAACACCAAGTTAGGTAAGTTATTATTATGCTGTTCCTAGCTAATCTCAATTTCATATCGATACAAATGTACTATTTTAATTCGAAGTATCTTTGGTACAAAGCAAAAACCTACAGCATGACTAAAATTATGTAGCTGGAACCATTTTAACCATGGGGTTAATCTGGGGAATTGCGCTAGCTATGGTACTTATGATTCCCAATAAACCAATTGTTCCCGGACTCAGTTTAACAAAACCAAGAGCATTTAACGGAATAAACAAATCGCAAAAGTTTTTCAGCGAGTCCACAGCAATATCGGCATGGTCAGTCACACATTTTGAAACTACTTTTGTGGTTTGAATACATTTCACCACAGCTGTGTTTCCAGAACCGTATTTGTCTTTCGGATTTTTTGGCTTCGTTTCATAACTGGTAGAACCTGACTGCCTATTGGTGTACTTGCGACTTCTTGACCGAAATTGGTACTCTTCTTTATAAATTCTCATGATTTCATACATATCCCGAATCAAGCCCAGCAATATAGAGTAGAGCCAAAACTTTACTGAAGTTCTATCCCATTTTGCAGCGTCTATCATTTTAGCTGGCAATAGACCGAGTTTGTCCAGACACACAATGTGGTCAATCAACATAAAAAAGGCACTAGAAATTCTGGAAAGAGCTGAAGTAATTCGAATGAGATGATCAGAAACAGTAGACATCACTGGCAACGCACTATGTAGAGTTTCAAAGAAACGGCCAAATCGCAACACTAAAAGAAAAGTCCAAAAGTTATATTGCAATTAATCTAAATTGCAATTATACGCATTATATACCTTAAGTAATTCAAGGGTTATATTTATTATTTTAATAGATTCAAGGGGTACACTTACATCGTCTCATAAGGCCTAACGATTCGTCCAATCTTTTTGCTTTTTCCACACATAGCGGTTTTGAATCCCGCTTTTGTAGATGGTACCACAAAACACGACTACTGTATTGAAGCAATCTGATGAATAAAAAAAAATAAAAACATGAATTTTGTTCATATGATGTTTGAGATTTGTTTTTTCTTAATAAAAGTGTACTATATTAGTAAAGAACGTAAATGTATACTTACAAGAACTACCTACTGTGTTTTTAATATTTATACCTGAATAATTTGTCTCGACCAGAAGTTTGATTGTTAAATTTAATGTAGTCATCCATTGTGCACTTGAACTGGATATATGTACTGTCACCGCAAATTAAAATTCTGTTCACGATACAGATAGAAACTATTGAAAGCTGTCTCTTGACCAAACTGCTGAGGTTTTAGCAACAATGTTCAGTCAGTGTTGATCCGGTGTCCGGTACGGCTGTCCCTGTATCATAAAATCATAATGGATTAAGACTTGGTACAGGCAGGGCGGCGGGGGTAGTATACGTCATGCAGGGACAGAATAAAAGTATACAATTATCTTTCAGACGAACATGGCTTTTCCTAATTTGAATAATTGTTGTACATAAGGATTACATCTTACGTCCATAGACATTTAAAGATATAATTCCAGGGAAAAACACAGTTACATAAATTGCACTTTAATATCTTACTGTCCTTATAAAAAAAATCAGTTTATACGACTGAATGAAGGTTCGTTACAGCTCACTATTTCATACATCTCTCCTTATTACAGCGTACAAATCTATTATAAAATACAACAATCAGTTCTAATGATAGTCACGCTACTTTTCAAGACTAAACTAATCGCCAACATTAAATTAAATCTATTCCTACACGCAATTGTATTTTCTACGGCGACTTTATATGCGCGTGTAGCATTGAGATTGGGAATAAATAAACATTACATAATATCAACTCCTTAGGGTCCATTTCGTGATAACAGAATGTCAGGTCAAACAGTTAGACTGTTGTATACGATATTTAAACGCAAACTATAGGGCTTTGTACTTGTTTCAATAATAAACTATATTCTTTTTTTCGGGAAAGGATGAAGGAGAAAGTTAGAACAAAAATGTTCCTTATTTTATACTTACCTAATTTCACTTAATTACTAGAAAACAGTTTTAATGTAATACACGTACAATCTTTGGTTCAAAGCGGTATATATTTCCGAATACAAACGTCCTTAAATTTTAAGAAGAATCGTGTTTAATTATTTTAAACCTCAATAAATAGTAGATTTAGTTTCTTCGAGAGTTCTAAAGATACAGATATAATTTATTTATTATATACATATCATTAAAATGGTATTGAGAAATAGAAATACATATCAAATGCGTAATTTGTATGTAACACTAAATAACTGGTACTTGAAAAAAGGTGAATTTGTACACACTAAAATACACTAAAGTACTTAGGTAAGTACTTAATAATTTAGATATAATGCTTGATAGCAAGTAAAGTGTGTCTCACTCACAGATATTAGTAGACTGAGTTAAACTTTAAGGACTTGCCCTATATGCATAAATGTAAGTACATACACCCTTTAAACAAACAGTAAAGTGTATACGAACTTTCACCTACCTTAAAAAAATTGGGTTCCCGTTGAATTTTAGCGACTCGTTTCAAGCTGCTCGCAACTTGTAGTGCACTAGATACTTATATCATATCTTGCTGTCACACTTGAAGTTTGTTGTTGTGTAGGTATTAGGTGTAAAGTGTAAAGTCCCATAAGAACTCTACACGATGGAATAATTTGCATGTAACGTAAAATCCAATGGTCAAGGCTTAAGACATATACGCTACATACACGGAATTCACGGAATGTTGCATGCTTGCAAAAGACCTTGGTAAAACCTACACGAAAACACAATAACGACATTAATACATTTTAAGACGTAAGTGAAGCTAAAGATTAGCTTCTAAGAAACTTTTAAGACATTTCATGAATAAAAAATTACAATCGTTATATAAAAAAGTATGAATTAATTTATCCCCGACTGAATACGAAGAATGAGACGAAAGAAACCCGGAGACAGAATGCAACAGGTAAAAATTTACGGAGGACAATCACAAATTTTTATTTTCATTATTGACAGCATAGAAAAGGATAGAAAATACAGTTAAAGGGATCTTTTATAGTTCACACATAGGGGGCTTCATAATATATCGTTATTTTTATGGTCTTAGCATTTGTTAAAATACATAATATATTGAATAAAATCGAAATTGTATGAGCTTTTTCTCCCCTTCTTGTTGTTGTGTACTTCATATAAAACATAACTGCATAATAACAACGCTCTAAAGTCTACCCTCTTGTATATAACTCGCACTTTTATCAAATGGTGGTATTTACTTTTGTTGTATGATATTGCACACATTATTATAACATGATACACATACACATTTGCTCTTCCTAAAACGGACTTCGTATTATTTATCATAACATTTTAATGGTGCCATTAATTGTAAATTGTATATATTTTAATATATTGTATACTTCTTAAAAAACATGATCATGTGAGTGTGAGCTACCTGCATCACAAATTAATTATAAAGTATAAAGAGGTCATCTGCCTGCTGCATCTTTTGCAGACACATTTAGTTAGATGATGCAGTAACAGTCTTCCTCTATTAAATATATTTGTAGCAATACTAATACAATATTATTTGGGTATAAATTAATTAATGTCATATACAACATGATAAAACGTAATTGCTCTTTAAACAAATTACAACCTTCACTGATCAATAGGAGTTAACAATATAAAGGTAAATCATTTATTAACAAGAAAACAATTCGTTAGCCTGTAAATTCATTCATGAAAGGTTTATGTCAACTAATGTGTACCTAGGTACTAGCAAATTAAATATTTGCAAACTTCACAATTATAAAGACAGTTTCTCTTGATCATGTGCTTCATATCTCACAGAAACCTAACAAAATAAAGTTACAGGCTCCAACAAAATATTTTCTACGTAAAGTATTTATTTATTTACCTTCTTTCTGTGTTGAAATAATTTCTACAATTAGTATTTAAAGAAAACGGGTCATATTTAACTGCTGTCACAAACTGTTTCTTATACGCTCGTTGCACATTTCATACAACACACGATATAATAATAAGGCTATTTTTTCTCATATCTTGTATGTAGTTGTTCTTTACTATAAAAGCTAAACAGTAAAACAATATAATGTGTAATTCATTCAGAAATGCACATAATGTGTATTGTATAAATTGTTTAAATATGCATTAATATAATAATTTATAATTAATTATCAACTTTTGTATATCTCATCTTCTTGCCCTATTTGTATTTTGCAATCCCATTATTCTGCTACTAATGTTTTCATATTTGTAGTATAGTGTAGTGTAGTCTGTCGTAGAACCATATCACACTGATACGATATACAACGCTTTTTAAATGTCTCCGACGAGAGAAGAACTCGAACAAGATTATAATGGAATTGATACCCCCTTCGTAAAATATCAGTACAAAATTTACATGCGGTTTCTTACTATATATTTACACATTATAGCAAATTCGTATAAACTAAAGTGATTCGTTAATAATAAATAATTATTAGTATATCTCATATAAAACAACTACATAGTAGAATTTACAAAAAACAAACAAAATGTAGGAAACTCTTAATAACTGACAAACATAATTAGTTAGAATAAAATCTACTTCTAGAGGATAATTAAAGGGTACAAACAAATAATCAAATACGCAATAATTAAAATTAATCTTATACATCTAATTTATACTGCCTGCTTATAATATTTTTTATCATAAAGATTCGTCTCATCATCGTCTGCTTCTATAATCGAATTATCAATTAGTGCCATTTCTGCTGACAAAATGTCATTATTCAATATTTTTCTGTATACATTAAGTATTTGAATCTCATTCCAGTTCAAGGTTGTTGACGCACATTCACTGAATATATTTAAATAGTAATATTTTTAAGCAACCTTCTCTCTTGCATTGATTGCAATAGGGTAAATCTACAGAAGGAAGGTCCGAAGTAGCTGTTTTCGAAATCATATAATGTGCTATTAAATTAATTAATTATTTAACTATAATCTAGACATTCTCATTTCAAATATTATAAACACCTGAATAAGTGCACATTGTCTCATATTTTCATGAAATAACTCTAAAAACGCATTATTATTAAACATAATTATTCATATTATAACTAAATCAACACTGAAAGGATAATATACAAAACATTTTACACCTAGTGAATTCATACGCCCTACCTACTCCACTTGTAGTAATCAAAGGAATGCGAATGATTGATTGGGTTCAATGGGCAAGCAAACGGCAGCAATTATATCTAGATGTTTCTCTATTCACCTTTCAGTTTCATTCAACTAACGGGCTAATGGTACTTACTTAGTACTTAAATAATTCAAAAATCATGTTTTGAGGTATCACGTCTTTTCAATGAGATGTTTAAAAGAGGAATAACTGAACATAGTACAAGTAATTGCTAAATCCACAGCATCACTCCTATTGCTCGTTTTATTCATATAACATTTAACATGTTTCATTCATGTGTATATAAAATCATAGAAAATTAATCTACACGAACCTTAAAACTACCGATTAATTTTGACTGATTTTTACGTTGTAATTAAGACTTTAGTTGAGTTGTCAGTTCTCAAACAGCTAGTAATATTCTAATAATTATTATTGGAGATTACGGCCTGTTGTGTCTAACACAGATTTAAGGTGATATAAAGAATAATTGATATCTAGTTTTCTATTAATTTTATTACATCATAGAAAGTTGGACACAAACATAGAGTCTCACATGGCAGTTTCAATCTGTATAATTATTATTAAGAATGAATGAATCGATTTTGGTGCAGAATTGTATTTTGTGTGATATTCCTACTACCTACATCAATTCAACATATTCCTACTATGCATACGAAGATGCACAATGAGCATTTACTTATAGTTTTTATAGTTTCAGGTCGTTGACAGCTCAATTAAATTGCAATTTTTGTATATATATTCAAAATTCAATCATTTACAATGAAGGACACTATTTATAAAAATGATTTGTTCTAAATTAAGTTACTACATGAAATAACAACGACACTTCGGAACAACCCCACAATAGGTAGAGATAGTAAACAATTATCATTGTGCAGTGCAGATAGTAGTTGAGAACAGGAATGGCATCGACTTTACTTGTAACAAATAAGTGACACCAACATTAATTATTGTTGAATCGTGTTTGCTCATAAACATTACTTCAAAATAGATTCACAGTTAAAGACGCACACCTATATTTACCTATGATGATAATAATTGATAACAGCTTTTCCTAAGTGCTATATTGCTACAGTATAAACGAAACGATTGTCCGTTGTTGTCAAACGAAACACAATCAGCTGTACGATAGCCTTTACTCTCGAACAATATTTGTCTCATTATTTCATTAGTATTATTAGTAGCCAGCAAACACTTGAAAAGTGTATTTTGTGACTGTGTGATAACGATTTAGATTAGGTGTACGACTAATACAATCGTACAGAGCTACAATTTATACTTTCTTCTTTGCAGGAAGAGTTATATCACAGGTAACTACATAACTACATAATTATCTAATGAATAATAACAACCTTTACTAACAATAACATATCTAAATACGTTAATCGAATTGAGTAGAAAGGGTAATAATTATAATTAATTGTGTAGAAAAAGTAGTCTTTGTAAACACAAAACACCTAAAAGATACAGTAAACAGCCAATTTTAAAGGAGCAATTGAAATAATAGAATTTAGGCAAATGAATTCATTGAAGAATATAATGCGTTATTGCGTTATAAATGGTTATTGTTATTTGAGTTAATCTATTTTCAAAATATTGTTCTAAAGGGAAAAGTTGTTAAGTTACTCTACTAGTTGGGCTTCCCTCTCCCTCTTCCTCTCAAAAAATCAAAAAGTGTCACAATTTGAGATTTTCATGCAATTATCGCTGTTACCACATGAAATGTTTCGACAGTAATAAAACGTAAAACAATAATATTTAAGCTTAGCTTTGGCAACTTCTTTCAATGTTGAGGTTGAGATATGAATGAAATTCAGAATTTATAAATAATCAAATAATCAAAAGGTAAAAAAAAACTCACACAGAATATTTTTGTGATTTTAGTATAATGCAAACCCCACATGATTACTAATTAATGGTTAATTGCGTTATGCAAGTAGAGAGAGAGAGAGAGTAGTACTTTTAAATTAAAAAAATGCTCATACAATCGATAGCTACATAACTCCCGATTGTACTATGATATAGCTGTTGTAGTGAATTTCTTTCACTCAATATTGCTATCCTAATTTTCCTAAATTATAAGCGTAAACACTAACGATGGTTTTAGAAGTAAATTCTAGATTTCCGACAAGACACTTATTCTTGTGAGTAGTGTTAGCATGCTTGAAGCGAATAATATGTATGCATCGTATTCTATCTATTTCTATATAACTATTTGCATTTTGTCATTTTTCGATTTCAATTTAGCAATTTATAAAGGTATTAAACACATTGTATTAATAAAGAAATTGCCTTAATAAACTAAATAAAACTGATTTAAGATCAATAAATATTTGTTGAATTATTACTTGTCGATTTGACGATTTTATATATAGTACCTTACAGTACTCGCACTGTCGCTTGAATTAATTAACTAATTCCACAGTGACGAATTGCTTCAGGCGATCGAGGTATTGATTGTATAGTTCCACATCATTGTGACCAGCTCCCTTTTGCAATACAAAGAAAAGCAAATGTAATGAAAAAACTGGAATGATACCTAACACTATGATTCTTTTAACTGATTAGGAAACCTTTTTCATGGCTATTAAATATTGATTCGCCAAAATAATAAAATATTTAACTTACTTCCACCCACAGCGGTTCGACTGCACGCGGACATTTATCATATATTGCTAATCCATGCGAAAAGTCGATTACTTCGTCTTCTGTTCCATGGATAACCAGTACAGGAGACTGCACATTTGGAACCTTATCAATACTACAATAAACGATTTTTTTAGTTAAACCGACAAATCGAATGTATACAAATATACAATGTCAAGGTATTTCAATACAAAATTAAATTAAACATACCTAGGAAAGGCATCAAAGAACCATGTTCTCCTAGTGTTCGGAAACGCAACACGCATTCCAGACATCAACGGAGAATGTAAAATCACAGCTCCCACCTCGTACTTAGATGCTAAATCCACTGTGGGAACTGTCCCTATACTTTGTCCGTACAAAATGATATTTTCAGGTGAAATACCATACCTCGTTCGAAGACAATGCCATGACGCTTCAATATCAGCGTATAGATTTTTTTCTGACGGTTTCCCAGAGCTTCCACCATACCCTAAAGCAAAATAAGAAGAATGTAATCATAGTAATACACTCCAGCATATTAAAAATGTGAATTATAATTATTTATAATATTATCTTTCAATAATCCTCAACCAAATTAAAATGAATAATGTTCGATAAGATTTTATTAGCGATCAATTTGACACTTGCTCGTTATAAAATTATTAGCAAATAAACTTACCCGAATAATCATAGCTGAAAATGTTACAGTTAATTCTTGAACCCAAGCCTACATAGAAACTGCTCATTTGTCCCAAGTCAACTGCATTTCCATGAGAAAAGAGAATAGTAAATCTATTGTTGGTCGAGCACCTAACATACATACATGATATACGATTTCCTCTAGAAGTTCTAGTATAAAAAACTTCCAAATTTTCTTTCTCTCTGTCCGAATACTGCCACTCCGCTTTCTCATTTAATTCAATCGTAAACTTTGCTCCAGATTCATCTGGAATTAATTTGTATGAAGGCTCCGGTGGTAGAAAGGCTAGCTTAGCAGCTATTCTAGATGGAAATGGTGGACAGCAGAACAAACCGCATAATTCACTCAAGCTTAGTCCGTTCATTTTGTCATGCTACTTTAGTACTGCTTATAAAAATTATCTTCGATATGGTTATTTCCATGCGGCTTCCTTCATCACGGTGTTACGTTATTGACCTGAAAATTCAAGTAAGGTTTAAATGTAGAAAGTTGAGTTAATTAAACTAAACTAAAAATAACCTCATTCACATATATAGGAAACAAAGTAAGTAATGTGTAGAAATGCTAAAAATAAAAGTGTGTGCAAGTCTATATGTATTGCGAGTAAAAATAACACATTTGCACATATTTAAATGTTAATTGCTAGCTCACCGCATTTAACAATGGTAATTAACTCTATGAAAATACAATCAGCTGCTCCTGCTAGACCGTAGACGGGATGTGTAGCTTTAGGCTGGATCTTGTATGCGCAAGCAACACCGGTGGATATAGTCTTTAAAAAGTGTTCACTTACAGTTGTATTGTAAGATGAACTGTGAAACCTATAAACAGCATAATAAATACATTATGACAATTTATTTATAGTTACGACTAATAATAGCTTAAATTATACAATTATAATGTTCAAAGCATATTATAAGCAATATTGCTCAAGAATTTGCTGCAGCAGAATTTTTATGGACCAATCAATATCTTTAAGCGTCTATACTATAAGTTAAGTACTGACGCACACAATTTGATTACATAACAGCAACCCATTGAAGCAAATAGTACTTTTCTATAAATTCTCAATAAACAATCATTAATTCTATAATAGATTTAAGTAGCCCCAGTAGACTATTAAAATTAACGTTATTTACACTGACAGTATTTCTATAAAAACAATCCAGGAAAATAATAATCATATCCCATGGCCGCCACAACATTAAGCAATGTCTCTATAATTGTTAATAATTATTATACTTATTATTTTTCTTTTCAGTATTACGTAATTAATTAGGGCATAATGTAAATTGTATCACTACCATTACAACGTATTTCACCTTCACGCTGTGGCTATAATATGCTACTTCGTGTAAGTTCGGTCGGTTTTATACCATTTCTTTGTAGAGAACACTCCTATATTTATGATTTCATTGTGCTGACCGTATCATGAGACCATGAATATGACTAATAAGAAATACCTTCATAATTGTACTAAGTTGGTGAAGTACGAACACAGCCCTCAATATTTGCAGATATTTTGTTAATTCTTAATTTAATTAGACTAGCTAGAATGTCTATATTATAGGATGCTAAACTTTGTTGGCTTCACCAGCTTTTCTTTATATTTTAATTTAAATGGTCTTCTTATTTGTTTGTAATTGGATTATTATAATTGGATTGGATCGTGTAGATTCATAAATCTACACGAAAAATTATTAGATATATCATTTTACGAAGCATAATATAAATGTGAAGTTAAAACACAATATAAAAATATTGTGATGGTGTTTATACTCATAAACTAGATTTTTGTAGCTTATAATATGCACCCTTAGAGTTTTGTTTTTGTTCCTTCCTGTAAATACGCGAACTATATTTTGCAAATTAATAATAATAGCCCTTCCCTTTCTATGACCCAGCAGTTCATACTCCTTCCCCTATTCAATAAAAAACGTTAAAGCAAAGCAAATACCAAAATCAATATACTGTAACAAATGTAATAATAATGCAGTGTAACATTTCACGTTTGGTTTGACACCTTACCTTTCAAAGGCACAGTCAACTGCAACGGCCAAGTTGCGAGAAATTGCACACACTTATAACTTGGTAGTTTCTTTTACTCCTTTAACCGATAGAGAAGTACACGATTGAGGAGTTTATGCTTTGCACTGACAACTCTGATTGTATAATCAACCGTAAGCAACAAAACTAAGAGCAACAAATACTATAATAATGAACACTGTAACTTTGAACTGTGAATTGGCACTCAAAACTTGTTAATTACAACAATAATTTTGCGAAATGTCTGAAGTCTAATATGAACATCTCTTCGCTAACCAAATCCTTATTGATTCACCAAGTTGGGTGGGATAGCTCTTCTGCTTAATATCTTCGACTTCAGACAGATTTTCGTGTTTTCATTTACAAATTAGGGCAAATATGAAATAATCAACTACAAATGTTTGTTCATAAATCAGGGATTGTAATTGTAAACGATCAATTTTGGTCTTGTTCTAAGCTCTCCAGAGCTCTTATCACTTTTCCGAGGATGGCGTTGGGTACTTAATTGTTAATAAATTGTTGATTTTGTATATTGGACGATATCTGACCCTATAATCACGGCTAAATTAATGGCTTGGATAATTTTCATTCAATTCCACGGTCCACGACATAAGTTGTAAGAGTAAGTAGACTCCTCGGATTTTTGCCCTATCACCAGCCACTAAACGTTGCCGTATTTGCTTTGTTCGTACTATTTCTGAAGATCTTGGACAAAGTTGGATCCTGGACAATGGACACTAGCGAAAGGGTCGAATGAGATGGATATCGAATCAGCTCAGTCAGTATTCAAAACATTCAATCCACTAATTTGTATTTCACAGTGCACAGCGTGTCAGTATTTTCAAATCTGAAATATCAAATACAATCATAATGTTAGCTTCCACAGTTAAATTTTTTTAACAAGAAATATTGAAACTAAAACCTATACATTTAACATTACAAAGTATTTTCCAATCAAGTATTTGTGTTTTGCCATTTATTCTGACGGTGAACGGTGAGTAAGAGTTGCACCTTTTTTGATATGCCGTTTTGGCCGTACCTTATTTTGAATGATGTAGAATCAGCAGAAGACTTTATAACAGAAAATCTGAAGAAGGTGGACTTGATTTTTCGAGTTAAATTGAATAACAATGAAGAATAATTAAAACTCCTGGTACCTAACAACTGTTTAGGGAACAGGAAGGATAAGGAGCACTTATCTTACATTACTATCACCTGAGTATGAGTTGATTCGGTTTGGTTGAGCTTGAGCTTCCTGTCCGTCATTCTATCTTCAAGAACTCAAGTCGCTCGAGTTGTTTTGTGTTTGTGAAGTTGTGAAAAGTTTTTAACAGTAGACGAGTCAGACGGCCATAAAGCAAAACTCAATGCAAAATGCAAGTACAAAGTAGCAGAAAGAGCAGCAGTTTGCTATAATGTTTCAGAACACACACAACACACAAGAGATATAAAGTAACTATAAACGCATATCTAAATCCAAACAATAAAAGACTATTATAAAATAGCACCTTATAAAGATAGTCTTCTGGAGTTGTACAATACCTGATTCTTCTTCCTCCTCAGCACACTCCTGCTCTGCCTGTCGACTGTTCATTGTACTTCGTATCAAAACACGCTAACAACGCTTTGTCATTTTCATAACACAACCATCGTTTCAGTCTCATGTTCTGAAAAAATCTAAAAATCCATTATTCATTCCCCTTCCCCCCCCCCCCGACACACACGGAAGCCTAACTAAACTGACCTCTTGTTGCTAATAAAACTTTAGAAATCCGTCTTTATGAAACAGAAAAATTAAATTAACCTAAATTCAGTGTAATTAAATATTTGCACCCCCACAAACCCCAATCCGCAAGACTAAAAAACTAGGTTTTCAAAATACGCCAGGACAGTGGAGGGGAACACTGCCCCTCCCAAAATCCCGAAATAGAAGCTATTTTATCATAAAAGTCAAAAGTGACAAAAAAACGGAAAATTTTTCGCTTTAAGCACTAATTTTATATACTTTTAGTTTGATTTGGGGCATTGGGGCCAATATCGACTCGATATTTACGTGCTGGGGCAGGGGCGAAAATATATTATTATTTACACTTACTGGGATTTTAACTAACCCAAATGATTTCGTAATTTTGTTGTGTCTGTAGAAATAACATGTTATTTCTTTTTACATCAGGATTAAACTAAATCAAGATACACGTGAATAAGCCGGGAAAAAATGCAATGTGAGGTAACGTGAGAATGACCAAAGAGAAACAGCTGATGACGGTATGAACATTTACAAACTCAACTAAAACTGAACGTAAATATATAATTTAGTAAGTTAAACCATAAAATTGTAAAATGTCAATTAGTAATACATCTTCTAAAATGTTTTCACTCTTTCGTGTTCTGCGACCTCGAATATCCATACTGAGCTGTACTTCAAGTTATTCGAACGTGAGAAGTCCGTCTCAACCAAAGAGTGATGGTACAATTTCAAAAGAAAAAACGGAAGTGGCAGAAAAATTAAGAGCTAAGACCCCAATAGGTAAGAAGAGAAATTAAATTATTTATAAAATATTTATTTAGATATAACTTTGATAAACGCTGATTGTCATCAAACTTTATTTTAGATTAAATGCAGTTATTTTAATGCTTAATACTGAATACTAGTTATACTGTACTGATTTATGTCATTTTTCATTTCAGGAAAATTGGATGAACTCGAGGGTCGCCATCCATACCAGGAGAAAGAACCTTTAGAACCGTTTCCTAACAATGTGAATCCAAGCACTGGAGAAGTGGGAGGACCACGAGGACCAGAACCAACTCGCTACGGAGACTGGGAAAGAAAAGGCAGAGTCACTGATTTTTAAGATCGCATTTTTGTATTATAAACGAATATCCATATTTATAATGGTACCTAAATATTTGTAAATAAATTTTCAGTAGTTTAAAACAAATCTAAAAATGTTGCACAATAAAATTACGAATCATAGGACTAAAATAGTATGTAGGATATAACAGGAGACTGCTTCCGGCACATAATATATAATTTAATAAGTTAATATACATTAAATTGCATTAAACTAACGAAATTGTGGGAATGAACAAACTCTTTTTGCGTGATAAACGTAGAAAGATTTAAGTTTATTATTTTCTTCATTTTCGTTGTTTTAGCAAAACAAAATCCATAAAACGGTTAACAATATTATCATTATGTATGCATTAACGAAAGGTTAATTGCTAGTTATGGTTGGTATAAATAAATTGCAATTGTATTATTTTTTATTAATGCTTACAGTAAAAACAGTACTTAATTAGGCATTTTATTTTCAATATGGTAATAAGCATGCGGTCAAAATGTTTTTTTTTGCTGTGTAAACGTGTAACACAAACAGACATCAAGAGAAATAAAAAGAGTACATACTGGCAATCAAAACAATATCTGGATTTGGCTGATGTTGACAGTTTGAATTAATTATGACTCACGACTCACATTAAAAATCACTTTCAGTAATCACAATCCAGCTTCAGCCATTAAGCGATCGAATTCGTCGTCGTCAACTACTTTCGTACTGCCATTTGCAATGACATTAGAAACCGGCCCTTCTTTTACACTATTTACACTTTCTAGTACATCATCTTCTTGTTCCATTAGGTCGTTATCTTTTTCAATAGGACCATTTTCCGAATTAATATTAGCAGAGGATTCAGTTTCTTTAGACTGTACATCGGGTAAACTAGCCATAAACATGTCATCGTCGTCGTCATCCGGAAATTCGTTGCTAATGTTTGGAGAATGTTCATTTTCAATATTTGTTTGTGTCTCCAAATGATGTTCACGCACTGCTTGATCATCATCACTTGATTCAAAACCTAGCCTTACATCATTTTCAACTGGCACATCAGCATAAGATAGGAATCCCATACGAATTCTTTTCACATGGTTCTTAACAACTTTTTTCTTTGTTCCAAGCCATTCAAGTCTTTCTAAACTTTGGTCGAAAGGGTGACGTGGATGCATAATGTGCGTCCAATGTTCTAATTTATGAAGTAGTCGATCCAGATCAGATTTTTCATGTCTCTTGCCTTTGAATTGAAAGTCTGAAAATATTTCCTGTAGCTTTACCAAGCCGTTTTTTCCACATACTCTGTAAAATATTAAGCCTCGTTAATTTTGTAAACCGAAATAATTGAATTTGAATTGCTTGCTTTTATTATTTTATATTTATATAGATTTTAAGTTTGATATACCTAAACAAAAACATAGATATAATATAATATTATAAGTTTGAATTGAATTCGCAGAATCATTTGATTCCAATTAAACTTATCTATATACTTCTAAACTCTCTCCTTTCAATTCAGCCCAAAATATAAAGGGAAACAAGGGAACCATATTTTATTGTGATTTAAAACTTACATGTCTTCACTAAGCATCATTCTTTTGACTGGACCTGTTTTTTTAGGCTTCGGTTTCTTTACGTCTTTTTTCTTATCTGTAAATAAAAAAAATGTCAAATAAATTAAAATGGAATAAATAAAATAAACTGTTTTATAATTATAAATTAACACTAAAATAGACGGTATTAAATAGCCCGAGTTTTTGGTTTCAAGTCTTGCAAACTTGCAAGACATGATATTTTATGTAAAAAAATGTCCATGCTAATAGATTAGGTGTACACTGTACAGTACAGTACACATAGGATTGATAGGATATAGGAGGATTAGTAAATCATGTTCCATTGCAATTGCAAAAGTTTTGTTTCTGTTCAAACTATTGTTCGATCATTTCAATAGTTTATTCCATATTCACAATACTTATTATCCTTTCGTAAGACAGATAAAAGAGCTACAAAGTCTGCTGACATTACGACTATATAATATATACATTAATTTATTCAGCTAAAATAGTAAAATAATCTGTATCTGATACAGATTAGTTATAGTAAATAATTTAAATGTGTCTTGTATGGTCTAAATTAATTACGCATACCCTTATCTTTATCTTCATCACTATCGCTTGGAGGTATAGCTGCATCGTCGTTCGCATCCTCACTAGCATGACTTCGTCGCGTATCGTCATCACTGTCAACGTCCATGGTGCAATATGTCAGGTTCCAGACGAGGGAACCTCAGATGACAGATAAAGTCGAGTTGGTTTGGACAAATTAAAATGTGTTGCTTGACATGCAGGGGCCAGGGGCAGCCTAATGCTACAAGATTTAATCCTTTGTTTTATGTTTGCCTTCTTCGTGGTCGTCTTCGTGTTGTTGTTTAAGTTGTCAGAAATCAACAGCTGAAGGTTGAACGAAATAGAACCTATTAATTTGTAATTGTTAAACAATTAATGCGCAATTCAATCAAATTAATGCAAAATAATATGTTGATGCAGAGCCTCTATTTTGATTTCATGAGATGAGAATTATTTTGTTATTTTTCTACCCATTCTTTTACCTTTTAACTCATGGACCCGTCGCGTTTATCCAAAAGGACTGAAGTTTCTCTCTCCCTCGACTTGGGCCTAGGAATGATGAAGGATTGTTCCGTATGAAACAATCAAATCTTAATAATTACAGATTATTTAAAATCGTTAATTATGAATTTTTATGAATTGTTTAAAAGAAACTGTCGTGAGTGATTATTATTATTCTTCTGCCGCTCAATTTTCATATATTTTGGCTCTCTTTTTTCCTGCCATCTGAATGTTCTGATAATTCATGATTTTAAAAGTGCGCAAAGTTTAAAATCAGTCTTTAGCTGTTTTAGATTCCGGGTGATTTTCGGGTGAATAAATTCTGCACTTTTTTCATTTTTTCGGAGTTCTTCAGTTTGCGGTTTTGTGTCAAGTGGTATAGTGGTAAGGAAGGTATTTTGATAAATCATATGATAAATTGTAAACCAGAAAAATTAGCTACCTAACTCCTAAAAATTGCAAAAGTAGCCATGATTCTACCAAAATCTGTTAAGAGTAAAGTTGAAAGTAAGTCAAAAGTTGAAAGTAAGATCTCATGATTTCATTTATTTTAGTTTTATTTGTTTTGTTTTTTGATTCTTGACGGATGAGGGATGCATTTGCAATCAACAGTTGTTACTTTATGAAATAAATTTTATTTAATGAAATAGAATATTTAAAATATGTAATGTTGAATGTTTTATTAATATAATTTTTTTGTGTGATTAATGTTTTACAGAGTCGTTCGTGAAGTGTACATGTAACCGCATGACACAAGACATGCTCACGAGATGAGGATACATCGTCGTGGAGTAACTAATTTTCAAGTAGTAATTGCAACAGTACTTGGTGTGATCGGTGGAATTTACATTTGGAAACCAGCTTTTATAAAATTTATGGAAAAACCCAAAGAGGAAAATCCGGAAGATATTCGCAAAGTTGATTGAAACCTTATCTGCACCGGGAGCAATGCCAGGTGTTGATTTTGCAAAGGCTAAAAAGATTTTTGCTCTTTCGGGTTTGATAGCTGGGATTGTTTTTTACCGTACGTCAGTTTGGCCATATTTACAGTAAGTCTATTTGATTTTGATTGCTTTATTAGTCATTGTTGTCAAATAATGATTTACACTTCCATGGTACAAGTTATTTATAAATCCTTTTTTGGGTTTAAGGCGGAGGAAACGAAATTCTGCGGAGATTGACAGTATAGAAGTACTAAAGATTCGCGGAATTTTACCCAAAGAGAGTTGAAGAATTTCCTACTTTTGAAGTATAGAAAACAGTTTGACTTGCCCGCCCCAAAATGTATAAAAGTTACGGTTTAACTCAATTAGTTTCTAAATTAAGAATTAAAGTAACAGAGCCACGGCAAATGGCCACTCCTGAAGGCCCTATGGGGAGATTGAAAAGATTGCGAGCTACAGTTACGGCATTAGTTCGTCATGAAAGATTGGAACTTAACTACCATCGTGCTGATGAAGCACGAGGTTATGCTGAAAGACTTATTTCGGATGCAATACGTTATGGGGACAAACATAAGCCAACAATGGATTTAGCAAAGTTTTGGATTGAAGATCCTGTGTTAGTCCCTAAACTATTTAAAGTATTGGTTCCTAGGTATCAGTCTTTTTCAAATGGATTGCCATATACGCGTATGCTTCGTGCCCCGTCTAATCCGACTGAACGTAAGTAGCTTGAAAATTAAGTTGTTCATTAGTCATAAATAATAATAATATATTGTATCCATATTTTGTGTAACATCTATTATTGATTAAGATTTATATCCATTCGTGTACACTAATTCCGTTTATTTACTCTTTTTGATGTTAAAACTTTTTATTGTTACTCAAGGGTGATTTATGTTGCAGTTTAAGTTTGCCTATTTCAATCATATTTATCCACCTCTTATCTTCCTAATATCAAATAAATTATAGTTGTACACTTAACAGCATTTAACATTGAAAAAGATACTATTAAATAATTATTTTTGACTAGAGTGATTATTCATGATTTAAATGGATCCTTTTGGGACTAGTAGCTATTTCGTGGCTAATTGATATAGGTAATGATAGATTTTTTATAAATTCTTCGAAGAAACTAGTGATTGTATTGTAGTGAGGGTATCACGGGCTCCGATGAACAAACCAATGACTTCTAATTTTTTCTATATATTTTTCACATAAATATTTGATTGCTGGATTGTATTTTGAAAGAAATATTCTTTGACATTTTAACCAAAATTTTGTAAATCTTTTTGTAGTTAAAGATTACCATTCATATAAAAGAACTGTATTGGAGCTAAGGAACAATCCATATCCTCCTTTACCGGGACCTTTTGTTCGTCCGAATCCAGGTTCTATCCATAACGTACTTCTTGAAGAGGCTCGAAAGGATTATTTTAAAAGTCAAAATAAAATTACCAGTAATGAGAAAAATAGTAGAGAGTAAGTGAATTTTTTATAATTCTTAAACTATAGTATTCATTGACTAAAATAATTCGTAAAGTTTTTTCGTATCTCTGAATATTTTGAATTTACAGTACTCCGGAGCTCAATACACCAAAAGAAGGCCTAGACGTTGATTCTTCTAAAATCAATGTAGCCAGTGTCCCCTCTCAAAGTCCTACAGAAGAAGACAAATCGGATTCCAGTTTTCAGCCGAAGATAATATAAATAAAAACTGACAATAGAAATATGTAGTTGATGTTTTCAGTTAGTCTATGACTATGAAAGATGTATTTCCTCATTGGGATATTAAACATTTGAATTTTGTATTTATAACGCAAGAAATATCATTGATTGAAAGTTTATTTATTTTACATATCAGTGTACATAATAATTTACACTACCGTACGCAATTTTAATTGTTTTTAAAAGCATTAATCGTATTTTACTTGTTTATATACATTATTGGCACATGATTCACGCGTAGGTTAAGATTTAGAGGATATTTTTTTACAAATTAAAATGCTTTGAAAGTAACACATTTTCATTTAAATAATAGGAAGCACATAAATTAAATAGCAAATAGCAGGTTGTTGAATATAATCATATTATTATTTAGCCACAGGTTTACAATTCTGTACATATTTTTCTCATCTATTTATTTTCTCAACTCATGCAATATTATACGTCTTTACAAGCGTTTTTAGGGTTCTTTAAGACAAGAACCAGAACAGATGTAGATCATAATAGGATCATAGCAATTGGATGGAAAAAACCTTACACTTACTTTGGTAGTAATGATAATGATATATAAATAACATGACATTACTTACCCCAGAAATATAGTTTTGGGACATTCTTTTTGGGTAAAATGCAATTGATAATATACACAATTTTAGGTTTTCTTAAAATACCCGTCCGACTTATACGGGGCAAAGTATTGAATGATTCAGTTAATACATTAGTGGTTAATTAGATATTTCTATTACTTAGTGTACCTATATTATACTGTATTAATTACATTTACAGCTACAAAACTGAATAAAAATCATGACTGGGTCAATTTTACGGATATATGTTTGAGTAATTAGTAATTAATAGCAATGTATATTAATATTTATGAATGTGACTAAGACTAATACTTTATAGTTCGAAAGTTCAATTGTTACCTCATGAAAAATTTGATAAGTAGTTTAGAAAGAATAATATATAGTTATACCATGCAAAAAACTGCTTACATTGCATTGGCTAGGTATTGCATAAGTGACATACCTGCAACATATAAATTGCTTTATGTGTAACACTAGGTTCAGAAGTACTTATGTATAGATGTTTGTATTATAATGGTTTCATTGTTTAACAGTCCAAATAACGTATTACTACGAGACGACTGAGACGAGTCTTACAATACAACTTAATTATAGGAGTGGCTATTATAGCCAACCTATATACTTAGATTTTTAGTGAATTGAGATCTGGAACAAAATACTGAATTCCTCAAGAGATTAACTCATCGCTTTAACAAGTAGTAATTAAATGATAGTAATTAAGTCTGTGTGGATTGAACATATTATTATTATTTATAAATCTTTGGCTCCTTCGTTAGTTGCTGCATGAGGGGGAACTGATGGAGGAGGCGCACTGAAGATTGTGGCTGCATAATAAGGAGAAAGTTGCTAGAAATGTCAGGAAAAAATCAAACTGATTATCATATTGCTAAATGCCAAATGAATAACTGAAGCTGGCAGCAGTTACCAGATACATACTCGCAAACTACCAATAACAATTTCATAAATAATCTCATATATTTATATACCTAACCTACATTGCAATAATGAAATACATACACAGCAAATATATACAAGCATTAGTGTATATAAATGTTAGTTAACAACTTACTGCTGCAAAAGCAGATGAATATGGAGAATAAAAATGTGTCCCAACGCCCATGCCTTGCCTTTGAGCCAATTTGAAACGAGCTGTCATTTGTTTCTTCCATTTAGTTCTTCGGTTTTGAAACCATGTCTTTATTTGTACTTCTGTGAGATTCAAAGTTTTTGACAACTCCATTCTCTTACTTACGCTTAAATATTTGTCATTCTGTACAACACAAAGAATTAATTATTATTTCGGTTTGCAAAATTGGATTCGTAATAATATTATTTAGCATTGTCTGGTGCAACGTGAGATTCCGAGTTTTGTCATGCAGTTTTCACAAAAGTCAATTAAGGGTTAATTAAATGTGGAAGATTGCTAATACAAGTTAATCCTAACAACGTGTCAGGCAGTAGACATACTGCATACTGGTGTATGTATTATATTGCTTATAGCCTTTTACCATACAGCCTTTTAAATACTTTAGTATGGTAATTAAAAAAGTGTTTAGGTGTAGGTAGAAGGTAGTTTGTGTACATTGCAATGATGGTAAATAGAATTTTACATGCAACAAAGTAAAGTATACCTTAAATTCGGATTCAAGTCGTTCCAGTTGTTTAGCACTATAAGCTTGTCGTGGTTTTCTGTCCAAGCCGGGTTTTCGGGCACGACGGCCGGATGGTTTAGGTGCTAAAAATAAAGTTGCTTTTTATCACCATTACATGATATAAATGACCCTAACTTCAAACCACTAATAAATCTATCGGACCGGAATAAACCTTTATAAATATACTTCAATATAAATATGGTTGGATAGCATTTTTTCATTTCTAATGAATCCTGAGAAATTAAGTAGAATTTTCCAATTTTGACGGAACCATTATTGAACCATCATTAATATAATATGATTATCATCCTGTAATCTGTGTAAAAGCATTGCTAGTTAATATAGCTCGCTGGCCTCCATGTTACATATAGCTTTACATATTATGTAGCCGTAGTGTTGAAGCAGCAGTACAGAGTTACAGGGTGAGTGGTATCGTGTCCTTTTACACACCCCATGCATTTGTCTCATTTTGCCTCTTGCTCTCACAAAATATTATTTTATACGATTATAATAATAATGTATGTCTAATTGGTTTTCGATGCTAGTTAGTGTTACCTTACGAGTACATAGTTTTACTGTTTAGAATATTTATTAGGAGTATTATGTGACTAGCTTCTACTACATTATGCTTAACAGTTTAAGCATAGAGATGTGTAATGTCTCAGACTGTCATGTCCCAAAAGTGTTGTGGTTTGGTCTGTTAGGTATATTTTGTTGACTTTATCTCTCTTGGCTCAATTCACACTTCGCAAAAGAATGTCGCCACGTGAAGGTGTAATTCCAATTTTATGGGATGACACACCCTAAACACTAACTAAGAAATAGCTGTCGAACGAATTTCTAATAGTATTTATACATGTAATATATTTTTGATCTCGAACAATAACATGTTTATTTTTAAGTACGTGCTAATGTCAGACGCTGTGAAATATCTATGTGCTATTGTGTTTCGTTTTATGATTAAAGATAAACAGTCGTGACTAAATATCTTATAATCTGTACACAATCATCTGCACTGTACAGTTACACGTTACATGTGTTCTGTCTAAATACATAGGTATGATACTGCATTGCCTTTTAAAGATGCTTTAGGATGTTTCATTACATTAAATATGGTGACGAATTGCACCTTCTTCTCACATCTTGTAAAGCTGAACAAAGTACAACTGTGTACCTGTTCACACTCAATACACACACAAACATTTAGTTTTGTTGCACAAGTCCTTTTTCTATACTTATGTGACATTTTACGACCCCTGCATTGGGTTGTTGAGCCTATGGTCTTACAGAACTCATGTTTCTTTTTGTCTCGTTTAAACAAGTACTTATTCGTATTCTTATCACACAATTACAATTTTTCATGCATATGATGATGACTATAGTAAATGTGCCTTAATGTCTTGTGTGTGTTTTGAACAGAGTCAAGCTTAAAGGTTTCTTTACTCTTACTTTACTAATAAGACTACCTTATTAGCACATTTTAGTTGACATGGAACTTTTAGAGTTTGTCCAGAGTCAATATAACAAACTCCTTTCCTATTATGATGATCAACTCTCTAATTGTCTCCTCAATGGCAGATGGCAAGGTGTTAAATTTTCTGAGTATTAACTACCACACACACAACACTTCATGCACATACGTCATTTTTACTTTTTACTCGTCTTTCTTTCCTATTATTTTAGTAATATCCTTTATTTCCTTCATGCATGCATGCTAATGTGTACAAACTTACTTCATCTTACAGAGTAGTCAAACTTTAATACTGCACGTATATCATATATGCATATGCAATACAAAGTACAATGTAAGATAATGTGATAGTGATTGCTGATGTGTTAAATGATTGAATTAAAGGTGCAGGTTTATAGACTACATAATATATACCTCTACCTATGCAAATTTATATCATAATCATAATGCTTTATCTATATTTAACAATAACAAAGTTTTCAAGATAATGATGACATGAACTACGACTACAGCTATCAATCATGTTAAGCAAAATTTGTAAGCCCAAAATTAGAATCGTAAGTGTGATCAAATAATTTATAATTTTGAAAGTAAGAACTAGAAAAATGACTATAAACTCTACGGCTATGAATATTATGCAGTTACTATGAAGGAGTATGAGTTAGGTCGATCTAAAGCGAACCTTGCAGAATATTCGAAAAACCGTGAGAATTTAATATTTCATAAAAGTTTCGCAATTTAATATTTATCTATTTTTATACGTCATTGCTATTATTCCGAGTTATTATTAAATTCCTATTAAACCTATAGTGAATACATTGGTAATAAAAGTACACATAGGTAGATATATTTTATGTATGTTTGAAAACGTACAATAGGGATATTTTACTGGGCAAAAATTTAAAAATAAAGTTATAGATGAATGCTGAATACATGAGAATAAGTAAGAAGTGACCAGCAAGAATGCCTTAGGCACTTAGGCACATACACTTGTGATAATAAAATAATTCTCTTATAAAGCAATTAAATCGAAAGGAAACTAATAAGATGTGAATACTGTTAACAGTTAAGACATTCAATGTATAACAATGAAAGAAATGTCTGTTGACATAATTAGCAAAACATAAATAAAACATGAGATGTTATTGCAATTGTCACCTCACGTCCCATAACTTGATCTCCCTGTAGATTCATCAACTAACACTCATCTCGAATTATCAAAACCAACGAAGCTATATCAATTATGTAATTAATGTTCTACATCCCACATAATATAATATGTCAATTTTGAAGAATCTACCAGTTGACTATTTATGCATATACCAATTAACACTTAGCAAAGAAATTTAGCGTCTCATTGTCAGTTAGATATATCAATCAGCAAATAACAATAAAATTGATCATGAATTTTTGAAGTGATTACAATTGAAACGTTTGTAGAATATTAATATGCAATTTGGAAGCTATATTACTATGTTCCTTAGTTGACATACTCATACTACAGGGTGAGCATTTTATATCTGACCCTTTACAAGTGCTTATAACAAGTGCAAATGTCAATTAATATAAGGGTTGT
>JAQFYB010002033.1:0-27487 GCA_034694085.1 Pogonognathellus longicornis | reverse complement strand
GCTATGATTATTTTGTAATTCCGGTGAAGTGTAATGAATATTAATTCAAGAAGCACAATAAATCTATCTATCTATCTGATGAAGAAATGTCATTGTACGATTTTGAAAAGAGAGAAATGCGATAGAAATCTGTGGAAAGCTCCCAGTCACTTTGAAAAGCATGTTCGACAGAATTCATCAAGTTTTTCTTACCAACTTGTTATTTGTAAAAAAATAAGTCATTATAAAATCTCCCTCCTACTACAATATAGGTATTTTAGCGAAAATTCTAATGACAACACATGAATACAGTTTAGTATGTTAGACTATAACAAAGTAAACTGCCTCCAAAGAGTTGTTTTTCTTTGGTTTTTCCCATACAAAACTAAACTGAAAAGATGTCACTTTGGAATTCATGTTGCGTTGCTAAACTGGGAGACGACAGTCAGAATGATGAAACGAGAGAATGTTGCAAAGTGAGGAAAAGTAGAGATTACGAGGAACGGAGTGAGTAATTTTGCAAAGCAATGAATACAAAATGACAAAAACAAAACATACATAATGCTTTAATCCTTTGTCATGCACGAACAAAAAAACAACTTTGCGATAAAGTTAAAGTTTATGTAATATTAGGACCACTCCCTATTAGTCCCTACTGCTTATAATTTCTTCTGGCTGAACATTACGTTAGTAGTGTTCAGAAAATAAATTATATTTCCACTCCTAGAAAGAGTAACTTCCATATAGTTAACAATAGGCTTCCATAAAAGCTTGTAAGTAAAAATGTTCACTGCACTCTTGCTACATGAATTGAATGCTAGAGAGAAACGTTTCAAAAGCCGACATATGACTTTAACATGGGAGTATCAAAATACTACATATAGAGTATGGAGTGTATAAAGGTGCTATACTGTATTGTGTCCTACACAATACCATATTCGACAATGTCCTGTTGTAATAAGTAAATGACATGACAGGAGAGGACAAGGACGCATCCAATTGGTGGTCGTGGAGTTCAGGGTTGTTTCAGGTCGTTGCAAAAAATACTACAACGGTTATAAGCAAAACGGATTGAAATTGTACCTTGTACACTTTTGTACTTGATTGGAGTGGGATAGGCTAAACAAATGAAGAGCCAACGGATATTTATTGCATTTAATATGATACGTGTAGTAGTCTCAATGACAATTCTTTCATTTCAAAAAAGTCATTAATTTGTCCTTATCCAATCATGTATGTCGTATGGTTCAAAGCATTATTAGCTATATACTATATACTTATCTGTCACTAAGTGACTATATCCTAACACTCACAACGGTCTAATTATATTCTATCATTCATATCTGAGTCAAGATTAGATACATTTAAAATTGTCTAGCTCTTTTAAATTAGCAACATGTCTTAAAAATTAAGAAGTAGGTGGGTATTTTTCATTTAATGTGTATTTTTTTGAATCTAAGGATGTATTTTAATATAAATCGCAAATATTTTAACAATGCTTTGCAACGGGTTGAAAATTTAGATGGTGATTCCCAAACTTAGTGTGACTACCACCACAACCTCGGCATGTAAAGTTATTTCTGCTCTTTAAGTATAATGCGGGTAATAGTCTGTGTAGTATTTGTCATTGCATTGTGTCAATATAGAATCAAACGATACAGGCTGTGTAGGTAGGCACTAGGAACGTATTTGCTTTGGGAAAGGAGGTGTGTTATTTCATGCCGTTTCTATTGTGTCTGCGGTGTCCTTATTGTGGTTTGCTATATTGTGTGACAAATGACTTAAATGACTGTTCATATACGTTCAAACACTAAAACATTAGATTCATCTCAGTGTATAGGAGTTGGAGATATTATGATTACCACTGTCGCTTATAAATTGAATAACTCATTCTTGAAAGACCTGCTAGTTTGATGTGGTTTTCTCCAGTTCGGCGTTTGGTCGATTGCCACATTCTCTCTCTCTCTTTATAATATCACATGTGTTTGCTTTACTAGTAGTATACCTATCCGCTAAAAATCTCACCTATAGCTAATAATGTGAAAGAATAAAGCCCACTATACTCGAATATGAACACTGAGGTGGAATACCGTCAGACTTTCACTTGAGTTGAGTGAATGTTCATGTAAGTGGAACGTAGATGAAGGCAGAGCAATCGAATCAAAGTGTAGATATGGAAGAAGGTGGCGCTCATAAATGTTGTTGCACATGAACTAATTAGACTGACAATGAAAGCCTAAAAGTATATCTTGACTCCGAACTCTGAGTTACGCAAGTATTGTACATTTGTAAATGCATGTACATGTTCAGATACATAAAAGTCACTGGGCTATGATGGTGCAGTATTGCCACTTGGGCTGCTATTGGGTTTGTTTTGCAAGCAACCGAATTATTGAATGTCCTTTATATATTTTGTTAGTAAACGACACTGAGTGGGCTATGAATGTCATGCCATTAGCGTAGCGTACTTTCTAGATATTTCAAAGATTAGATTCAGAGAATTTCAACAAACATGCACACCTACTGACAAGAGCAAAAGTATACTCTTTGATTGATGTTTTGAGTAAATATTTCAATTATAAATTTGATACGTATAGATCTATTAGCAAGTCATAAGTTATGCAACATACAGACCCACCTTTATATTATTTTCCAAGTTCAAATCATGTAGGTATTCAATATTATATTTCAATGTTAAAATGTATTAGAGACGGGAGCGGTTAACCGGAACCGGTTCGGTCCGATTCTTAAGTTTGGTTTTCAAAACGGTTCGGGTAAGGTTCTTGATCTTTCGGTTCCGGTTTCTGTATGGTTCTTAAACTTATCAACTAAAACTATTATTACGACAGTTAACCACCCTATCGACCAAGGAAATATAGCAAAATTAATCCATATTTCTGTCAAGTAAATTTTAGTATGGTTCCTATGTATAATTTTACTAAACACCTGCTCGGTTCCGGTTCGGTAATTTAGATACCCGAACGGGAGTTCGGGTATAAAATTAAATGGTTCTGGTTCGGTCCGGTTCCTGGAATTCTTAAAATCTGCCATCTCTACTACACGAATGTATTTGCCTTAACATAAAAATTGAATTTAGTCAACATCCTAACTAGAATTACTTGGAAATCCAATTCCTGTAATTATTTCGGAGGAAACATCGATCGTGCCTGTGTTATTTGCTTATGGGATGGGTTGGTTGGGCTGATTTGGATAAAAAACTTGATGCTACAGATATTGGGAATTTAGAATACACAGAATTTGACACCAACATAACATGATCACGCTGCAATGAGAGTAGTCTGAATTCAAGGTAAAGTAGATATAAATTATTTTTCTCGCAAATAGTCAGTTCACATGTTCAAAATCAAACGTGCTTGCAATCAATCGCTGTTTTATGAAGACTCTTGTAATGTTTGTCAATAAATAGAACTTTGAAAGTCCACATTAGCCAGCTCTTTTGGGAATAAAACATTCGCTTGAAAAGACTCCATATCAACATCATTTCAACACAACCCAGGAGCTTCATACCAGTAAACACTTATGTCTGTATGTACCGATAGTATCTACTATAATACAAACTGCAAAGAGTATCTGCTCCTTTGCAAATAGAAATTCTTTACATGTGTGTCGGTATATATTTGCAGTAATAATAATGTCATATATCACGAGATGCAGTGTAAAAATTCTTTAAACTATAGTATACAATACAGGTATACGGATGGATGAATATTATGCTCTGTCTGTGTTAAGTGATATAGTGTAAATAAATAGAAAATGAAAAATTTAATCTAAACAATTTAATGTGAAACTGAAATACATATTCCTTTAAATAGAATCAATGTATAAAACCAATTAGGTGTATAGTTTATATTTAGGTACAAAAACAGGACTACAGTTGACCTGGTACGTTCATTATCCAGAGCTTATTTTCTCGGAAACAAAGAATTGTTTTATTTGCTCTGATAAATCACACTAAAAAGCAAACAGGATTTGTTGGCCAGCACAAAGATTTTTTGTTCTCAGAACAAAATTTTGAAGTATATACTATATATACCTAAGAAGGTATAATATGTGTGTGTTTTTAAACTCTATCTGTAAGTAGTATTACTTCAGAATAGTGCAATAATAAATATAGCCTTAGTGTATCGATACATATTATTATTTACTTGTCTGTTTCGTTCGTGATATGGCAATAATAATCCTATGAAAAATTGCTAACAAAAGTAGTAAGCTGTAAGGCATCACACAATAGTTCGTACGCAGAAAATGTAAGTTGCGATCCATGGATGTAAATAAAGAGCATTTTAATAGCAGACTACTTCTGAGCAGCATGTGGAGAAAAAACTCACATTTCAGCATTTTCCAGGATCAACCAAACAGGTCGTTGAAGAGAGTGTGTGTGACCGTACATTGAACAGCTTTGCTCTCCAACTGACGCAGACCATTTAACAAATACGTAACTACAGCTACACATTTATACATCAAAAGGTTGAGCTATAAGTTTAAGCTTGAACTGTTGCAATTGTTTGCACTAGCAGCAGCATCTTACGTAGTAGCTTCTTCTTACAGGCGACGGGTCAGTTGCTACAATGTAAAAAACACGTCAAGAAATCACGTTTATCGTGCGTCCAATTTTACACCTTTTGGATCGTCATATAAAAAATATACGTTCTTTCTATGCGTTTGTTTACGAATCATCTTATTTTTCTGAGAATAGAAGGTCGAATGACTTCACCCGACAGTTCTATTCACAGAAACAGCTGCTCGTTAAATCCTCAATTCAATACTTTTCAACAAAAATGACTTTCTCTAATGAATTTCCCTTGCAAATTCACTCTACTGAAAATGGATATAGTCGGTTAGTTAGGTACGAGCATACCTAATGAAATCAAAATATTATTTCACTTGAAATGGAGTTGTTTTCATAATTCTTTTTTTCAAAGCTTTTTTCTTTATTATTTGCAAACTATAATACCATCTTTTTCCCAGAAGTTTTCAATTATGCAACTATTCATCATCAATTTGCTTCCAAGAAGCACAGACAAACAAACTAAATTTTACTGATTTCACTTTCTTCTCCATGTATGAAATATAAAAGGACTGTCTGCTGTATGTAGTGTCTACACTTGCATTTGTATTAAAATGTGGATTAGGTATGTACAAAGTAAATCAGGGCAAATAAATATATCCAGTGAATATTGAATAGGTCTATTTACCCTGAAAGTATACATTGCACTATGTAGTGTGTAGGAGAGAGGGAGAGACATCTGTAAAAAATCGAACTGTTTTGACAATTCATTGTGTTGAAATAAATATCCTACGGAGTACGAAGCATTTTAGTTACACAACAACAGTAGTCTTGGACTACAATTTAGCCCAATCAAACAGCAACGTTTACAGTTGATTCCCTTGTGAATAATGACTGTTTACCATCAGTTCATATATAGCTATGTCGCGTGTCCACAATTGACATTGCCATCATACCATCTGCTTGGATGTGTGTAGCACTACACTAAATTTTTAATGCCATTCCATTTGAATGATCTCCGATACACCTATTTCCAAAAAAGTTCCAAATTCACGATTGATTGAATTTCATAAATATATACCTTACATGTGATACATTGGTATGCCACTATTGTTAGTTAGTATACCCATGTAAATAGGTGACTGTAAATTGATTACATTTTGTGATGGTGAAAGCTAAACTCAACTTTCTTTCCACCCAGTCTGTTTCACACTTTCACAGCGATTTCTGCCCAACTAAACCAACTTTGAAGCGAAAATAATTATTAGGGTGGTGACTCTGCACTCGACTCTTAATAAAGGTTGGAAGAAAGTAGGGTGTGTGTGTGTGTGTTTTAGTTTAAAAATTATTTATTGGTCTGAACAAATTAATTGGATTGGTGGACATTTTCATTGCATTGCATACTGTAGAGGATTTTTTATCAGAACTCCTGGGAGAAAATATGCTTTAGGTGCAGTACGAGTACAGTGGTACAGATAGTCAGATTCAGTCTAAAAATAAACTGGAGAGATTTTCTACAACAGCAGCGCAAATATTTGTAAAAAGCAATTATTGAACACTACTGGGAAACGTCGTGTTTACACTGAAGGATATATCATTGCCTTTATGCATACAACATATAAATCCGTGCACTAATAAATATTGAACACATTACTCCAATCCTAAGGATGAGATTAAAATACCTCAGAAGTCTTTTTCATTTCCTTTTTGTGGATAGTGGTTAGTGCGACTTGTTATGTAATACGTAGAAAAGCAATAAGCATGTTGAATGGAGCATGTTTAATTTGCGTGATTTAAGATTTCCAATGTCGAAAAACGCACTTTTCCACAAATACAGATATAATAATACAAAAATTGACTGTGAGCTGTGCAATGTCAGTCACAGATGTTACTTGCTTCCATCGCTCATCGTAGAAAGAAATGATAGCAATCTGTTGCGCAGATCATATGATATCCAGAATAATCTTAACTCAATACATATACTCAAACTCAAACAACTCAATAAGAAATAAAAGCATGCGAAATGGTAAATACAGTTGGTATCCTCATAACAAATTATTGAAGTATGTAATCAACATCTATTTTGTGGTTTAAGTTACACGAAAGTACGAATCTTGGAATGATTTATTTCATCTTGTTATCGCAACATTTTGAAAGCTTTCTTGTTGCATTTGATACGTCTAGAGTTTACAATTGACAACAAATTAATTAGTCTCGCGATTGCATGTTTCAACAATGATTCAGCTCGAGACTTGAGTGGCAATCTTTGCTGCACACACAAGTCTTCCTTAATCCATTATTATTAAGTATAAACTCTAGAATCCAGTGACTACACACTGCAATCACTACATGATGTATTCTATATGGTACCTATGTAGTGTAATGTGGTGTGTACAGTGTGTAGTTTATTAACTTCGCAAGATTGTGTTTGTCACATTATAGATGTGGCTATTGTGGCTACTGTCTTTCCAATTACAAAATGAAGACAATAGGTACGCAATGTCCTATGGTTCCATTGTAGTTAATTTCTTAGAAAGGTTACTGATAATTATTATTCTCCAGAAACGTGATCTTGCTTTCACGTGTAGGTACTTAATAAGTTACAGCACAATGGGATCAAAGCGTGTATTGTCTTTTGAATCCTAGTTCATTTTTATACATTCATATTACATTTTATTAGTTTAGTTTGTTACTTTGTCACTTGTTATTGCCAGCACAATCTAATTCCTAATAGTAATATTGGGCAAGAAGTCCTTGTTGTTGAATAATAATTGGAACTTAAAGCATTATTGTTCTGCTCGGTAGACTTTGTCAAATTTTATTTTGTACTCATAACGATAGGAACCCAGAAGGTTTCACAATGGATTCAGTGGGGTGGTTTAAGTTACCTACATCATATCCAAAATGGAGACATGATTCGTTATTCGTATTTCCGTGATTCTGTAATTCTATTGATTTAATTTTGACAAATACTACTGCACTAAAGTGCAACAAATACTTGTAGAGGAAATGGAGCATCTGCAAGTAGACGCATCTGTATGTAATATAAACATACCCAGATGGATTATTTCATTATTTGTTGCTAACCCTTGTAAATTCCTTGTGGATTCATTACCACTGACTGTGTAAATACTTTCACTCGTTTTTACTGCTGAATCGGAAATTGATTTCTTTCCCAGGACACTAATATTTTGCGTGTGCAGGTAGTAGTTATTACACTTAAATGCACTTTACTTTTACTTGGGAAAAGTTCACTGAACATGCATCTCTTCGACATTAGATGTATAACGAGCGACTGGGGATTATTTTTGTGCACTATCATCCATATGAAAGTGGCAGGTAATCCAAATCATAGAAAACAAAGAACAATGCATCTCTTATTATTAGTGTGGAACTATTTCGCCCACATCTGAGTTTTGTTGACGTTTACGTATCCTTCCTCGGATGGAAACTTTTGCCCACGACTGGAAAGTTTCCAGTTAGCCATTACCTTATTTACAACCAATATTATAACATTTGCCGTGTATACTATTGTACTACATGCATGTTTCACTACTCCAACAGAAAGTGTGCATACATGCACTTCCCCATTGTACGTGTGTTGTGTATGTATGTACTACATCCCACATAGAAATACTCACTATCACTACTACTGGATTCATAGTTCTGTTAGCTATTACTAGTATGTAGTACTACCGCATGTATAACACACTTCCCAACATTAGCTGCTTTCGCTGCAGATATGTAAATGTGCCGTAGTTTCATTTCTGGTACATAAATACTGCCATCAATTTCAGTTTATGTGTTCCTGCCTCGTCTTCCCATCAGTTCATCACTCCCGAAGAGTTGAAGAGTTGACGACAAGACAAAGGAAATATCTTCAGAGCACGTAGAGCTTTGCAGCGTTTTATGGTAGTAGCTGGCTGTTGCCACCTATTACTCACTCCTAGTATAAGTCACAGAGTACAGATGCCAATAAACACTCAACTCTTCCACTGCTACTTGCTTTGCACAATTTCACACACAGAGTCACAACACACACACCCCAGTATAATACACTGGCATGCTATTGTATGTAATTCAATCCATATTACACAATGAACATTAAACGGATCCTCTAGTCTTTTCTTCATGAAAGTGCATTTTATGTCGTAGTAAAATATCTTCCTCAAACTACCCGGATTCCGTAGGGTCGATAAACCATCAAAACGACAGAATACCAAACCAACTGCATTCAACCAATTTACATGTGTGCTATGAATACAATGAATACGACTTTCCTTTTTTGGGAGTCATTCTTTGCTATTTCCAACTTTTTAAGTACCTAGTTTATGTACTCACATATTTGTGTATGTGGGTGCAGCACAGGCTTGTTATACAGATAACATGACAGGTATTATGTAAGATTTTTTGGTAAATCTAATAGTTTTACACTGAACAATTTACAGAACCCTACAATATAATAATAATATTATGTGCATAGTTCATCGTGCAAAGTATTTACTATTGTATTTTCTATTGATTTATTATACGTACATACACTTCTTTGTGTTCGACCTTCTCCGACACACAAGCAACTCAACACTCTTTTGCATTTGTTATTCATAAGACGGAGTTTACATAAGATATTACATCGCACTTATTTAATAGATATATAAAGTAGTATATAAATAAGACTGTTATTGTCTAGGTATATAATATATAATAATATTAGTATGTACTTGTAGATGTAAACATCAATAGAAAGCTTGCTATCGCTGTCAGATATACTTATAAGTGTAAAACTTTTTCATGGAGAATTGAATCTGTCAACCTAACGAATAATAGGATCATTTTTCTCACTTTCTTCTAGACATGATTACTCACGCGATAACTTACACTAAATAATTCCTTTCACCACCCACCACTTTATATCTGTATATAGGTCCAACAACTGTGGAGACTAAACATTGTCTGTGCTATACCTACAGATATTCAGACATACTTGAAAGCTTAAAGTAGAAGTAGACAGATTTCTAAGGAAAAAGTGGTGACAGCTTTCGCTCTAGTTATCCTGATATTGCTTTACCTATTTGTCAAATCAGAACACACGCATCAAGTGCTTTCTCCAGGGAATACATAAACCATCAAAAGAATTTTTATTTGCTCCCCGTTATATATACACTAAATATAATAATAACCTACCTATTTCAGATAGGTTTATATTAGTACCTACCCTTTTAGATTTGCGTCAAGCTTACAAAGCAATATTATTGTCATTGTACTGGGTATAAGCAGGTAGTTGGTATGTAACTATGCAAGGCAGTCGCAGAGCCGTTTCATTTTCATGTGTATCTATATGATGTGAAAGATATGGCCCTTTGGTACGAGAAGGACGAAGGGGAAATCATTGAGAGAGAAAGTGAGCCGGATCCTTTCTTTTCTATTCATGTCGTTCAGTGACTCCGTGTTGATGATTATTTGATAGCTCTATGTGTTTACTTGTTGGGACAGCGCATTTCCATTTATTTACGCAAATACTATTTAATATTTGTATATCTGTGCCGGTTCTGTGATCCGATATATCAGTCAAAGTGACTCAAACTACCTGTTTAGTAGGTTTTACTTCCTTTGTGATGAAGGAGACCTTTTGTTCGAATCCAGTTTAATCTTTTAGATTTATTTTCCATCAAATGCGTGATAGGAAGTCTTAGAAGTTTGATTACGTCTCTCTGTGCTGGAGAAAATGACCAACATTCGGTTAAGTGTACAAGTGTAGGTGTCCAAAGTGTCCATGCTATGAAACAACAAACAATGAGTGTTATTGACATTTCTGCTTTGAGCAACTTTTTCAGGCTCTTGGAATTGGGACAATGGACGAACAAAGAAAAGAGCCCTTTTCCACTTTCACAATACCAGTAATCTCATTATTGCATTTACACAATACTAGTACAATGTGCAAATATTTATAATGCGCATGGTATTTGCGTAGTAGTATACCTTACATAACAAACTTTTAATTGTAATTAACACAAAGAGTAATTTAGATATATCTAGTAAAGCCAAAATAATAATTAGTTGTGTATTTATATTGTATGCATTACAAGGAATTACAAACAAAGATAATTTTATGCAAACTTAAAATAGACGTCTGCATCGAGTTTTCTTTCTTGGAAAGTTTCCAACGTTTTTTCTCTTGTTGCTTTCAATTCTCCCATGCTCTCAATATTATGCCGCTCTCAATGTAAGTAGTACAAAGTACTATTGTCAATTCATGCCGTAGGTAGCATAAATTCTAGTAAAGCTTCATGGCATCATTATAAGCTTCCTCTAATGCTTTTCCTGTTCCACATACTATGCTCAAGTAGATTTTCAATTCAGAACTTTTTATGCACAAATGCTTAAAATAAATTACGCATGCAAATAAATACATGCATGGTAATTTGTCAGCTAACTGGAGCCTAAAATTCTACTGAATTATTTGTTACAATACAACTGATAGTTATAGCATACACATACATGTAGTAAGAATAGGTCAGTCAATCAAATCAATTCCTGTTCATAGATAAGAATTAACCTAAAAAACGATAAAAAAATGTTTCTCCGTACAATAATCAATAAGAAGTCTAGAATGAAATGAATAGTAAAAGTCATAAGGAAGACATTTCATTTTTTGTAAGAAGCATTGCACTACCTGGGTTGGGTACCAAAATAATTTTGATTGACATGGACCCGCATGATCGTGAATGGAATTGTTCAATGACATAAATATAGCCTTATACCTTTACAAGTACAATAGGTATAGTACACTGCAGATAGGACTAACTGACGCATAAATACAAGAGTTATTTCCCATCTGATTTGAGGCGAAAAGATTTCAGTATTCCTTGCCTTGCTGCTATCAGTTTTATGAGCCGAACGTTGCAATTCTAAATGACTCCTGTGTCTCTTGACAACTCACCCGACTTAAAAGTAGGAAGTATTGTATGGAAAAATGTTCTTTATTCCAATCCTTTATTACCTTTCCCGTGCACTTTCTGACCCAGCAATTCCACCAAGTAGTAGTAGGAGGAGTTTTAGTATTTTCTATGCTACAGCAGCACATACCACAAACCTGCTGATACAGAAATAGCAGCTCTACACAAATACAACAAACCATAAAAGATTTATTTGCTTCCACGTATTTATTTACGTACTTGTGCATTAGTAGTAGTATGCTACCTACATATGACAAGGTAAGTAAGTAAAGTACCTAGGTAGGTATGTGTTTTTGTAATGCTATAGGTATATTGTTTTCTCTGCAGTAGCTTTTAAGTAGCATGTGTGTGCTTTCATGTATAAACATCGTATTGCACAGAAATGTAAGTCAGTGAAATCACACAACATACACATAAAATATGTGCACATTGTGCACAATCGTTGGTGAAGGAAAACATGGGCAGTGCAATGGTAAATATTGTTAGTAGGCTTAGCTAGTGTTCTATAATGATAATCTGCACGGTGGGTCTACATATTACCATCTGCATTACTGCCAGGAGTACACAGTTACACAGTAACACAGATTCAAAGGGGTGCCTTGGTGGGTAATAATAATACCTAATGCAATGCGAATCTCAGGACGAGTGAGCAATAATGCTCGTCGTAGAGACAATCTTTGAAGCTTTTCTGTCTTTTCTTTTCATTCCGCCTCTATGGAAATAGGACAACAAAGTTTGTCTTTTGCCTTTGGTTCATGCCCTTTTTATGGCAAGACCCACCCTAGTTTCTGTAACGCCATTCCATCTTCAAACATTTCCGCAATATCATCGTACAGCTATGCACTAGAATTGTAATTTTGATGGTTTTGCATACAACTTGTTACTTTCTGTTTTGCTTTACTAGATATACATGCTGGAATACCTATTCCTATTCCTACACAATCAACAAAAATATGTCCTTTGTGACTTCTTTTTGCGTATTGCGTATCTGGATCCACATAATCCACAAACAAACTCCGTTGCATTTACCAATTTATTATATTATATGAAAAACACGTTGAAAGGTATAAGTAAGTAAGTTCCAGTAGCGGAATACATTATAATTAATTACCATGCGCTTGTTGCTCATTAATAAATGCCGGGTGAAGGTTGTTGTATGTAATTGTTGCTTGCTTTCTTGTGATGCAGGCGCTTATAATTATAATGCAAATATACAGTCCATGTACATAGTGCAAGCTCAAATGCTTAATTATATATCGTAGCACAGTTGCATAATACACATGTTCGGTTGAACAAAGTACACTCTGAGAAAGTAGCATGAGACGAAAGAAAAATAAATACATAAACTTGGTGGGGTTATTTTCAATGACCTACTAATGTCAGTGTACAACTCTGGAAACTGAACACCGACAAACAACTTTATATTATGCTCATGGCCAATGCTAATAATTTGTTAGGATTTAAACGCGTATTCATACAATATAGTGTGATTCATTCTCATTTACTCCGTTTGGGTCATCTGCATACACAGCTGTTTTACGTAGATGCGTGATTTCAAAGGCCATGCTCACCAATTTAATTTAACAGAGAAAAATATGAGAATTGGATTAGCCTCTCTCCTGAAAATACTCTACTTAATCTACCTACTAGTATTTAATAATAAAGTATACATACAAAGATAAGTACACATACACTTTCCTACATTACACATAGACCTTGAGTAATCCTCGAGTAACTACCAATAACTATGATAAATTTCTAACCTGAAGTGCATGGACGATGTTAACATGACGTAAATCTTTGTTATAGAACCCCGATGGCGTACATCGCCTCCTGCCACCGTTTCCGTGAACAATTCACGTCAATCATATTTGGTCATGGTGGGAATCCTTACTCACCCCAACACTCGACCTCACCTCATCAACACCATCACCAAAATCAACAATCAAACCAAAGTCAGGTGAATTCCAGTCGTCGTCCCTCGAATCCCGTTTCCCGTGCAGCCCGAACGATGTCTACGACGGCAACGAATCCCTCTGCCACGTCTGCAGCCAACACAGTTGCCATTACAACACCAAACGGTAAAGCAGCAATTTGCAGATCGGTCGGAAGTTCAGTGCATTCGAAGCGAGGGAGTTCGAGAAGAAAACGAAGTTTTTCTTATGCATGTGGAGACCTGGGAGATTCTGAATCCACGACGGCCATTCTGAATGGGAACAATGAGGGTGACTTGGGAAATTACAATTATAGATTTAGCCACAGTCCCAGTCCATGCGAGCCAAATAGTCGTTTTGATTCCTTCTCAAGCCAATGTCGAGTTAAACGCTCATCTCTTTGCGCAGTAACTGACTGCAATTCCACAAGCATTCATACCATTCTCCAGAACTACAGTTACGGCTACTCTCAGTCACCTTCTAGTACTAATGGAGTGGGCCAAATTGTCTAAAACAGAAATTGTAAAACAGAAATGTCTTTTCTAAGTTCTTTCGACCAATTACTACACAAACTATTCTATATAATATGAGAGTGCCACAACGCTTGTCAGCTAAATTATTCTCCACCATGATGGACATAAAATTTAATGCTGAGTGGAGGATCCGACGATCCGAGTATTTCTAGTAGATTTAGAGGCTGATTTACTACTGTTCAGGATGATGAGAAACAATTGTCAAGTTTATTGTTTATGGCAAAGTAATGGTGCTGCGGTCGTAAAACATTTTAAACCCTCATGGAACTATAATAATATAGCTACTACCCGCAGCTACACGCTTGTAAACCTATTTGAGGCTAACTATGTATATAACTAACTATAACATTTGTAATTTATGTTTAAGACAAGATGTGCTACTACGTATCTACTAAATGTAAAATAAGATTACAATTAGAAGGTAAATATTATACTCGTACCTACATTACTATACAATACACTGATAAAATATTATGATGGTTGATTACTGTCAAGCCAACTTTAAGGTTAGGATAGCTATATTATGTTTGTGCGTGTTACATGAAGGAAAACTAGTTTAAGCGGAAATGCCAATACCCCTATAATATAACCCATCGTTGGAGCCAGAGATTTCGCATACGACATCCCAACTGCAGATGATCGTATTATGATAGGATAGTAACTTGATTTTATAAAATCCTGAACTGGAGACAGTGTCCTTGTATTCTCCAACCCGTGTTTTTCTATTTAAAAAAATGTAAAAAATGTAACAATTAAGATAAATAGTAATATCAAAATATCATGTAGCTAAGTGAAATGTGAAGATTGTGGAAATGAAAACATGGAGGCGAGATGTTTTCTTTACGACTTATTTCCTTTGTAACTGATGGTAGTTTATCATCATCATCTATTTCTTAATTTGATAATGGAATGAAATATTTTTATTCGCGATGATACAGTACAGATAAAACTATCAGTACCTAATGTGTAAGTTATTCTGTCCTATAGTTTGTTATCTGTGTAAATGTATAACATAACTACTACAACTGTGTACTAATGCAAATCGACAGACTGGAAACGTGTAAGAAATAATTATTTTGTCTAACAAGAGTGTAACAAAAAGGAGCAAGTACTTATAGCTACAACATACTTATACAGTATATATACGGAAGTTAGCCAGTGTGAAATACAATAGTCATTTACAGATATGCCTTATGCTACCTGTACTACTCTACCATAACGTAGTTATACTATGGTACTTTGAAAAGTAAATCAACAGTTTTCTTGCCACCTTTTTCTAAGTGTAAATGATATGAGCGACTGCAAATGTATAAGTGTTGAAGGTGCTTAGAATCAATTAAATAACGATGTCTAGCAACTATACATACCTATGTTGAAAATAATGGCTTCCAGCTATTGATTTCCTTCTGATGGAACGTGATCATAATTTTCCTATATACTTTGCACACACATCTTTTTGTCAGTCAGTGCAGTGCAATGTGCAATCAAACACAATTTCTTTACTTTCTGCCCTGAACTATTATAATAATAAGTAGTAGCTACTAAGTACTAGTACATGTGTATAAGAGAATATATCGTTGGCTGTACGTTAGATGTTATGTATCTGTATATGGAGGATATTTATTATAAGAGGACCTATGGACGCTTCTGTGATGATTAGACCGCATTATTAGACGTGATGAGATAAGTAGAGGAATACTGTTGCCGGTGGTGCACGTGAATTACGAAGACGATCGGAGCCAAAACGAGTACAATCAAAACAAAGTTGCTAGACAAAGCACAGACAGTCAAGAAGAGTATAATATTCTAATAGTATACATACATAGAATCTAGTGCTCAGCATTTATGTGTTGGTGTATGTAGTAGTTGGTAGTACATATATTGTTGGTATTACTATTAGTGTAATGTGTGTATATCTTTGTGTACCTAATAATAATATGAATGTAATACACTTACGTTCTCAATACATTGGTTGTGCTTTGTGCTCTCCAGCACAAATGATGTTTAGATGGTATTGCATTATTAATACACTAAATCCTAAAAATGATGGAATGGACGAGAAAAACTTGTGCACCTGTGTGTGTGATGCTATATCTTGGCTGTATACCTGTAAATATGTATTATGTTACCTGAATACTGCAATTACTATCAATAAGATCCCCTTTTTATATCGAGGAGTAGCCTCATGATAAGAAAACTATTGTTGACTTTTCAAACCGCTGTTGGTTGTTCTGCCTAACTGTTGGTTGTTTTGTCTAACCTAGCATTTAGCTGTGTACTATGTACATATGATTATAATCTACTCGTTTTTTAACTCAACGTTCGTACCTGTCTCATTGATATACATATAAATGCTAATGACTGAATTATAGTGTAATGTAATATTATGTTTAGAAAAAATGAGAAGGTAGATATAGCATGATAACCCTATGTAGGCAAGTGTATAGTATCTGTACTACACACAAGCAGAATCGTACTCTAAGAAATAGGTATACCTACATTAGATTACATTACAAAGCTCTCGTGTAAGATAATAGTTGCTATTAAATATTTTCCTTTGCTCTGACACTGGCATGAATGTTTTAGTTGGTAATAGCAATAATTCTTGGAGGAAATTCTTCGTTCCACCATGTATTCTACCATTACCCCTATACTAATAGTAGTATATAACATAAGGAATAGTGAATAGTGTACAATGAATGTAAGTGCAGGTCGTACATTTTTATGTATTGTGGTATATAGTCATAGAGTCAAGTGTGACATGTAAATTGCACACTTACCTATATATTATGAATTGTGTGTTCTTATAAAATACTATGTACGTGTGGTAGGTAAATAATAAATGGACAAAATTATTGTTGGCATATGCATTGTGTGCGTAATGTAAATCAGAGAATTCTTTTTGTACTTGTACATGAGTGCACCTGCAACGTACACCTCCATCTCACAAAACTATATGCTTATAGGACTAACACTAAGCATAAAAATACTGTGCATAAGCGTTTAGAAGTATAAATGAAGTTCACGTCAAAGCAGCCTCATATCACAGAACATCACAGAACGCTGGCTGGCTGAGTCAAAGAGGATGGACTGATGATGGAGACATGAACCTCGTGAAGGTAAACTGCGAAAAGGATCTGAGATGAGAACATCAAAGCCAAAACACACAGCCAGCACAACACAATGCTTACAATAGTAGTGGAAGAATTGAAGTGAAGAAATGAAGACACCTGAATGACCAAAAAAGAGTAAAATTAGGGAGTGTTGTGAAGGGATCGGCCCGGCTGTATATTAAAGGCTAACAAACATAATAATAAGTGAACAACAAGAAATAGCATATATGCACTCTGCTATAATGCTAGGTATACCACCACTGTACAACAACATAGTGTTGTGTTAAACTTATATTATTCTCGTGTAATTGTGTGCTAGTATGCAGCTATAAGGGACATTGGAAAGGAAAGCATTCAAAAAATAATTCACATACAAATACATCACGTTACTACTTACATGCTATTACTACTAGACTCTTCTATTGGTTTTCAATAATATTCACTTGTAGTTTTGCTGAGGAATATACTTTAGTATTGGATGGATTGTAAAGACAAATAATGAGAGTGGTACACGAAGTAGCTGTGTAATAATAATGTATGTACACAAACAGAAGAGATGCCATAATATTGCTTGAAATGTGGTTTATTTCATTTCATATACTACAGATAGAAATGCATATGGTTCTGATACTGCCACGGCACAAAAAGAAGAATATCCGAGTTTTTTTATGAAATGTTTCTTATCAAATGAAGAATCTGTCTTAGTGTATGTGTTTTGCCTTTTGTACGTAAGAGTGGATTATATTGTATTAGTATCTTTATCTTATGGCTATTACTGCCATTACCTGTGTAGTGTGTATGTATATTCATTCCCTCAACGTGGCCTCTTAGGACGAGAGTTGAGTTGTGAAGTTAATGATGGAGATGGAATGTTTGCCCCGAAGTCAAATGCAGACAGAAGAGAACATGCATCCTATGGCTAACAAAACATAACAACAGTGAGAGAGAATAGACCTACCTTTACTTTAACATTAACAATCAGTAAGATTAGACTTTTAAGAAAAGAAAAGAACCCACGCACGCACTTGACTATGTATTGTATCTGTATGTATGCTGAGCATCACTTTAGTATTTAGTCAGTCTGAGTATATACATTTTCTGTGGCTATATACAAATATATACAAATATCTACAATATAAAGAGCTGAGCTATAACATAATAGAATATGCAAGGTGCATTGTATGTATATAAATAAGTGTATAGAGTGGAAATCAGTAGTGGATGAGTGGAGGAGAGGACATGGACAAGCAACAGCCTCAGCCAAAGTGAAGCTGCATTATATATAAAGTTATATTCGTTATATATGCCATGTAATAGAAGTACTCTGTATGTGATGTGCAGTTGTAAATTGGAGGACAAAACAGGCCCTGGCCTGGCCAACCCAGGTAGAGTGGTAGTAGTAGTATATAGTATCTGTTGTGAAGCAAAGGAAGATTATAATGTAAAATACAGCGTCGTAGCAAACTACTCAAGTGAAATATGCGATGAAAAAGGCCTGAAGATGAGCCATCCACACGAAAAGAAATTACTGAGCACAACAGACAGACAAACACACATATTCTAACAGAATCGCCTCCTCTGTGGTCAATCTTTACTTTACTCAGCCAACAGCTTAGACACAACACAGCAGCATCAACAGCCAAGTCATCCACTTGAATAATTCTTCATTCATCATTTTCTCTCAACATAGACTTAGATAAACACATCATACAGCCATTCCAACCATTGTTTCATCGTCTGCAAATTCTAAAATAGAAAATTTATCTACAAAACAACTCACCCTTCGATTCCCCAAAATTCACTTTGTGCACTTAACATTGAAAACATTTTCAGAGTTCTTGTACCAAGAGAAGACCAAGACGAAGTGTGTGTGTGTTTGGGAAATTCTACAGCACATCAATTCATAAATTGTTTAGTGTGGTATACTTGCTACTCCGACTACTCCTACTGCAGCTACTATTTATAAAGTTATCGTGCCTTGGGATTGTTGGTAAAAGTATTGTAACTTATTGCACCAATGTATCTGTAATTGTTACTTAGCGTGCTACGTTACAAGGAAATACTGGGAAACTATATATATGTACAGTCATAGTAGTAAGTTTAAGTAAATTGTAAGTCAGGGAATACAAATAATACGTTTTAGAGCTACTAAAACCATCAGAGATACGCATTTTTTGCAAGAAAGAAAAATGCATTTCGTCACACGAGTGGGGTTGAGCAGTTTGTACAAGCTGCTGCTCATAAGCAATTTTTTCGTGATACTCAGTTGTGCGGGGAATACTCCAAGTGGATTGTACCAAGATGACGGCAAAGGTCACACAATCCTCACTCAGAAATTCTCAAAGAAAGATGTTCGAGAGATTTCCTACGACATTCTCAATCTGATGGGTTTTAATCATCGACCTCATCCTCACCTTGTGGACAACAAGTCTCCCGCATCCCAATTTCTCCTTGAAGTCTACAATTCCCTCGTTTCCTCCTCCAACGACATCGATGTCGATTTGAGCAACGGCGAAAATGGCATGAGACAAAGCTGGAGTGGCACAGTTGACAGAAGAAACTTGAGCTGGAGTCAGTTCAACGTTGACGCAGCGGAAGTCGAGGCGATTAGTCAGGCTGATGCCATCATCAGTTTTACCAATCGGGGTGAGTCATTTAATAACACATCTCCCCTTTTCTTGAAAACTCAGAATTCGTGAATATCACAGGAAACTCTTCATGCACATACATATAATTATGTCTTACCTACTAGTCTTGCACGCATTTCATCCATTTATTCATCCATTTAAGACCGAAAGAATGAATGTGCACACTTACAAGAGTGAATGTGCAATAATAATTTTTATAATGGCATTTTCATAGGAATTTTCATAGGAACACACCCGTAATTGCATGTAAATCTAGTTAATACAAATACAGTACTAGCACCTAATTGGAATGGGTAAGTAATGCCTAGATAGAATGGAAGTATTAATTTACCGCATAATGCAAACACCTGTTTTTAGGTAACTACATACATACATAATAAATACATAATGTAAGCTTGCCTTAATACTCTTGAGTTTACTGTTGGGTTGGGTATCAAGTATCAAGTGTATAAGTATTAGTTGTGTGTAGGTTGTACCGGAGGAGAACCTAATGAAATGCATTACGCATTCCGTATTCAACTTACCTACTTAGCTTTGACTTTTATGTAACTATGTAAGTCATTATTACGACTACCTATTACATTTGCATTTCCTTTGCTCCAATGAAAAATAATGGATCGAAAACAAACCTGATTTATGTAATTCTTTGTTGAGCACTAGACTACTAGTTACATAAAGTAAACACAGCCGTGTGTAGTAATGTGTGTTGGAGGCGATTATACAAATAAGCTCCATGTTCCACACATACACATAGGTACTTATTATTAGTATACCTGTACTTGTACAGAAGACAGACATTGAAATCCGAACAAATCACAATTTGTTCTTACCAGAGCAGCTCCTTTCTTTGTGTACGTCTTCATTTACTCTCTGGATTACCCATATGTATTACTACTAACATCGCTATTGTTAGTAGTGGTGGCTCTAACAATATTGATGGCATAATCTCCGTTCTCATTGTCAATAATCAATAGCAAATTGTGCTGCATATTTTATAGAGGTATGCGACTAACTAGACTCAAATTGCACGTTATAAACAAAGAAACTAGTCAAGTTTGTTTCTTTTTCTGACTTCTTTTTAGAGTTCAGAAGGTTAGTTTTATTCGTGAGTAAGCCATTTGTAGTTGATGTGCCAAATGCTATGCATACTGAAACATTTTCCTAGTATTTGCTTACATACAAAATGTACATATAAGTTGTCTTTGGCTAGAATACAGCTAGTAAAAGTTGGATGGAAGTTGATTTTATAGCGTTGGCCATTAGGGTTTGATTGGAAATTTCATTGTTTCATATTATTCCGCATTGTTATTGCTGTTGTGCATGCAGAAAGATAGTATTACGGGAAACAGGGAAATATTATGTCGAATTTATTCTGTTTAGTCCTCATAAGTCACAATGAACTTTATATAATAATCAAAACTATATGCCGTATTATGTTTAGTACATTCGAGTTAGACACATGAATGGATTTCTGAAACAAAAGTGGACATGATATTAAACTTTAAGCAAATTCGGGACATGCAGTGCAAACTTGGCATGGGAGAAGTATTTACGTGAAACAGAACGTGCATATACATATAGGTACTTACAAGAGTAGACGATATTATTGACAATGACAACTTATGGTTGCAGAGTACATATTATGGGTGTTCTAATTACAGTCTGACATGCAGACATAGACTGCTCCATTTACATTTACTTCTAGAATCTAGAACTTCTCAGTAATTCCTTTAATTTATATACTACAGTACAATCAGTTCAATACAGTCTGCTAGTTTCTGCTCTACTTTGTACCCTAATAGCATACACTATAACCATGTAACTGGTAGAACTGAAGAGTTTAATCATGTATAGATATATGACTGTACCTATATGTGTATTTGTAAAGTATATGTTTATGTTTGTTAGTATATATATACCTAGAAGTATAGTATATAAACTATGTAGAATACTTAAGGATTCCATATAATACCCTATTATGATTATTGTGATTGTGTATTTAATGTAATATCCGCTAGCATAGCAAGCATACTATAAAGAACATGGTAATGAAATTTTAGCATTAATTTAGCAAATATTTTCATTTTTAGGATGTTTTGTTGTGGAATTCTGAGTATTTCTAAGTAATAAACAACGATGAGATGTCTAAAGTCTAATTAATGTATTACTAGTAGCAATTAAAACATCAAGTGCTTCCTTCATTTCATTACAGGTCATCGCTTCTCCGACAGACTCAAACAATACGAAGAGAATAAGCAATTCTGGTTCGATGTTTCCGAGATATTCGATTCTGATGAGATTTTGGGAGCAGAGCTTCGATTGTGGAAAAATAGCTTAGTCAACAGACGCACTCACAACGCAAACGGAGACGAAAATGATCTTCATGGAGAAGTCATTCGGATTTCCGTTAATCAAATTACACCTGGAAATGATGAAAGGTATGTATTTCATTACTCTTACTCAACAGTGTATACTCAATACAAAACTGAAAATAAGCTTCCTTATGTTTAGTATTAGCTAATCTATTCTAAGTAAAACTTGTGTTTAACACGCCCAAGTTGAAAACGACAAAGAAATGCTCATTTATTACGTAATCTTAAGGCTTCATAATACAAATGCCATAATTATCACATAACCAGGTAGGTGCATAGAGCATTCTAAAAGGAAATTATAATAACTGGAGATTAATAGAAAGTTATATTTGGACAGAGCTCGAGTTAGTTGCCTTTACACTTGACTTTACAGTAGTAGTGCAATAATGATTCCTGCAGTTGAATCGAATTGCGCATTAGTAGCTTACGAAGAAACGAACGTACAATGAATTTCCGTCCCCACGTTCGCGTTCCTTTAATAAAACCTCAATAATTTATAGAACCTTAACAAATACCTGTCTATTTAGCTTTTCTTTGAATCCTAATACTTGTGATAGGTCGATATAGTAAAAATTTGGCAGACCTCACAAACAAGGCTACAGTATTGACGCAACGAAAATGTTTTTATTGAATTTGACACTAACATGTGGCATTGACACTGTATACTATTGAAGCGCTCTAGTTGTGTATACAATTGAGAAGTGACTGCAGTAATGTTACTTTGAAAGTCGTGTAAGAGTATGTTTGATGCTTTCACTTGTTACATTATAGCTTCAATAACACTACAATAGAAACACACAAAGAGATACTTTGGTATACGAGATACGACAGCCATCAAGCCATCATCGTGCTTCGTGTCGTCGTCTGCTTAGTATAAAGGAGGTGGTGGGATGTTGTCGTTGAAGTAAATACAAATATTCACTTTTACTGTGTAAAGCAACAATGCAAAGTACTGGATGCACTCTATTTACTAAGGTTTGACTAATTTGTTGGCTATCCTTTGTGCCGTTGCCCCTGTGAAAGTAACACGAACACACGTAATATCACACTTGTATGTCTAGGTCTGGGTCTAACTATTACTGTGTGCAACATTTGAAACTGTTGTTGGAGTTGACACTCTGTGTATTGTGTACATGTACAGTTTTCCTGCTACCAACAACCCACCAACCCAATCGAACTCAATTCCATTATTGTGTAGAGCTTTTTGTTGTGTTTATGTAGTTGTATGATAATGTACTATAACATTGTAGACGATATTGTTGTGTTGTAGAATACACGGTGATCTTTTCGAGTTAAAGAACATAGACTACCTGCTGTGACTCTGTAGAATAGAACTTTTAACAATGCCTCACCGGCCTAATCGTCTAAGTCTAAGTAAGTCGGACTGAATGATCTTCTTGAAAGGCACAAAGCGTCGAGTCGGAAAAGCATATAGGTACAGGGAAAGTAGCAAAATGGATTCTTAAAAGCAAGAAATACAATCTGCATAGAAATCGTAATAGAAATAAGACAGACGAGCGCAACAAAGCGTTCGACTATTTTCATGGTGTATCACACATACTATGTTTTTGCTTATTTTGTTAGAAACTTGGTAACTCCTTTATGACGATGTTGTAAGAACAGGGTGACTGACCTCGTTGTAGTCTTTACTTCTAATAATATGATTTAGTACTACAACAACAACCCTCCTCGTTTAGAAGAGCATTTTCTCCACATGTGACTTTCTTCATGGCTCAGTAGACTTTGTGATACTACTGCTATACCTACTTAATATTTATCGCTTCGCAGATCAAAAGTTGATTCAATCAGGTTTAAAGGTTTGAAAGTACGTAGTCCAATTTCCGTGAAAAAAGAAAGTCAACCACCTTTGTTGTGCGCAAAGATATTCAATCATTTTTATGGCATCTAAACAATTTGTAATGTTAGAAGAATACCCAAGCAGGAAAAATTATTAAAAGGGAAATCCATCCGGAATATCTGGGTCGGTATAGCAAATACTTTGATGTGCATGGGTTCCTAAATTAATGTCATTACTCATTTCGATGTCTACATTTTTACTGATGATGGCATACATATCTCATTGTGTTAGTTATGTTCGTTACATAACTAACCGGTATCAACTTAGTCAACACACCAATACCTATACCTATCTAAATATGAAAATAATGAAAAAATTATTGTATTTATTTGATAATTAAACTTTTTGTGAGCTTCTGCTGATAATTTAGTTTCTCTTATTGATGAGTTGACTTATCAAAATTACTTTGATGGACAGACTTTAATAATGTTATAACAGTTTTGTTCCTGACCTTAATAACATCAAAGCGATTGGAAGAATTTATAACTAAATATTTATAAAGGTAGGCATTATATAGGTACCTATTAGTAGAAGATCAAACGTATTTCACATCAATGAAACTAATGTTTTTTATGACCTTGCTCAATGTAATAGGAATTTATGTTTAGTTGCATAAATATTGGCGTAATATAAATTACTGTAGGTACCTACTAGGAATCAGTAAGACAGTGTGGTTTTTGTGTTAATGTAAAAACTTTTGGACATATATCCAATTATTGTAGATTGCAATTGATTATAATATAGTCTAATAGGGACAGAGAGTGTTACATAATCGTTCGACGGATCAAAGGAGTTGTATTATACAATTACTTATACAAGCCCAGTGTTGACGGAGTTGAAATTTATGAATCTCTTTCTCTTTTTGGTATACATAGCTATTTAAAATATCTACACATATTGAGGGTTAAACTATTTACACTATACAGTGCAGTATTGATGTCTGCTCTGCTTACAAAGTTTGACTTATTAATTCCGTGAACTTGGTTGACTGTGGATATGGTTTGCAACATGTTGGCATGGATGGATGTGCCATGGTTCAATCGAATTACTAGCAAAGAAAATTTACATCTGGGCTGATGAAAGATTCTTAAGTGATTTTGGAAACCTACTCTGGAAAGATTGAAGCAAACTTCCAGAAATTGCTATACAAATAATTGTTCTGAGAGCAGTACAAATATCTGGTGTTATTGAATTTGTGTACTAAGTAGTAGTAGGTCACTAATAGTGGCTTAATTTTATTTGCCCTATATTACACAAAACAGCTTTCGAGGGAAGCTCGTTTCATTTACATCTTTCCTTACACAAAGTTTCATCAAGTCTAAACCAATTCTACCTACATGTTGCATGCTGTGGGCCAGTGTACATATGATATGAGCACGATAAATTCCAATGAATTGAGAAAAAGGCAAACTTTGACGGGTAACTTTGAAATGCAAATTCAAAGTTACCCGATTCTTCAAGGTCTAGTTTAATTGAACTTTGAAAGCTAAATTCATGATCACGATATCATACGTGCTATCACAAATGTGATACTTATTCGTTTCAATAAAATCAAAGGAATGTTGCATGAATATCAAAAGGCAAAACTTGAAAGAAACATTACAACCTATATAGGCTGAAATAGGTTATGACTAAACCATCCTGGTAATTGGGCATGTAGGATGTAACGATGACAGCCTCGACTTTCGTGTTCTTTGTCAAATATATGTGGTCTCATATTGCGACTCAATGTCAAACAAAAATACATTCTCGGTTTTTGGTTGTTCATGATCATGATCATGACCTGACAATGTGAAGCGTAGTAAATATGGCCTAAACAGTGTAGTTTATATACTGGAATCTAAAGCTGGTACTTCCCGGACGCAGTCTGCGTGTTCCAAAACAAATGCATTTTATGATTGTGGACATCAATTATACTCTGATGATACAAAAAAATTCTTGATAAAAACAATTTTTCTTTATATTTATATACTACTTCTAATAAAAATACCTACGCTCTATTTCATGTATTGATTTACAAATACTGTTCCAAGTTCAAATTCAAAAATTCAAGAAAGCAAATATTTCTTCCAGCGAATAGTATATATGTACTACTTCAGTGTGTCCTAACCTTAGCCAATAAATGTAACAACTGGATTGTCTCTGTTAGGGCTGCATTTTTTTAGTCTTCGCTTGATTACCTGGACGGAACTATGGAAAATTGAGCATCAACTTTGAGTTTGAATTTCAAAAGAAATAATTGGAGCATGAACTAGCTACCGTGGCCTTCCTCTTGCGAAAGTATACAGAGAAAGTTTATTTTAACTCACAGTGACGTAACAATATTCTATTGTTTTCTATGCATGCTGCACTATCTCCAAATCTTTGATCGAACATGTAGTTAAATGACTTTATTACAATGAAAGTTTGAACTAAAAACTTTTTTGCTATAAATAGACAATCTCTACGTCAATTTGTAGTTACGCACGCCTACCTTGTCCTAATAACTAATTGTCAGACACTGACAGTAGCCCTTGGTTCTAATGTTGAAGAAATTGATGATTCCCTTTTCGGATAGAATTAGTACCTACTAATGCATAATGAACAACGCATCAATATTCGCCATTTTAAACGGTTTAACAATATCTGTATTGCTCATCATTGTGAGCACAGTACACACAGATTTACAATACCTTCCAATGTCCAAAGGTGTTTACTTTGTATTGTCAGAATGTTGTCTAAATTGATTCGTTTCAGAATCATCGATCGTATGTATAGGACTAGTTCGATGATCAAGTGGGTGGTTGTTGACGTCATTATCATCATATATATCTCTTATGATGTTTCATAAAACAGAAGAAAGGAATTTAAGTTTAAGTCAAGATGTAGCTCTTAGCATCTTGGGTGGTTCTATGATTCTTACCTATTATTAGAATATCATCATGATACTATATATAAGGATTTCTGCCAAAAGTAACCGACAATCTACGCAGATCTACTGCACAAATGCAATCATGATTTTGTAGGTAAATCGGTAAATGGGTATTCGGTTGGAAATAACACTTGTCTGTTTCGATTATAGATGCGTACATATACATAGTACATCATATCATATTACGTTGCTCTCTTCGTTTGTAGTCTTGATTATATTTGATTGTCAAATCTGTTGGATGGCAGCCTTGGTGAAAGTGGAAAAGAAATGGTGCGTCAACTTTTACCATTGACATCAGAACAATTAAAAATTACAATATGAAACCACAGGAAACCTTGAACTCAAAGGTTCACCTATAAATTCCATTAAAATTCCAATTTAGTACAAAGATGTCTATGCAGACCAACCGACGACAACTGCATTTCACTACTAAATACATCAACTAAAGATATTGCATCAGTCAGTTAGAAACAGATTATAGTATCTAAGGTATCTATGTACTAGACTGTGCACTCATAGCATAGCCGTATTAAAATTTGACCTCAATCAAGACTGAGCACCCTTTTTGAGCACTCCCTCAGTCTCATAAGCCAAGTAGCCCGCCACCCGCAACTAAGTAACCCGAACCGCAAGCTAGGTAACCACCCACAATTGG
>JAQFYB010002032.1:0-27504 GCA_034694085.1 Pogonognathellus longicornis | reverse complement strand
TTACCATCTCAAACCACTTCTAATATCTTAAACTCGTAAATGCAAACTGTTTTTCTTATCTGTAAACACCTATTGTATTTGCAACCATCAACCATTGTGTACTAGCATAGCATGACTCGCATACAAATACAAATATATACTTGTAGTAGGACCCATTACTGTCATTATCAGCGAGTTATTCATAGTATACCTAGAATATTATATATGAATGCTTTTAAAACCTAATACTAATCCATTTAGTTTTATATTATGATCATTATATTCCTACTTATAACTTATCCCAATGCAATTTGAAGTGCTCTGAGATTTCTGTCTAATAAAGCAAGACCCAAATATTGAGTTTGTACTTAATTTTCTTAAGTTATGATGCATTACCTTCTCAACAGTCTCAAGTTATGTATGTCAAGTATTCTTTTTCAATGATGTATATAAACAGACTGGAAACGAATTCTCAGAATATACTTATTCTTCTGTCACTTACAGTACATATGCCTATATTATATATATATATCTGTTTGTATAGTAATAGTAACAGTGAATCCTCGACTAATAGTCAAATTGAACACATACCAGTTACCATTAGCTAATAAGTAATAATTTAACGATAATGTGTTTGAAACTGATGTAAGTATAGCAATGGCTCCTAGGATTCCATCGAAAATATAATAATTAGTAGCAGGATGAAGATAGCATTGCATTATTATGATGTATGTATACATCTCATTCACCTAGCGAGGCAATATAGTAGTTACGAATTTATAACGAATGAATTTTATTAAGTAAATACAGTCAACAGTATATTAATTATAGTTTGCTCTGTGGTCGTTGCCGAAATAAAGAGCGACAAGTATAATTAATTAGAACTATATCTCATCCCTCTCTACATATTATGTTTATATTTTACACTGCATACCAATAGGCTTTTATAAGTTAAGGTATATATGATTCTCTATGTATGTACGATTGCATTAAAGAGGAGCTCATTAATCCACCTCCATGCATTCGTCGTCAGTGCAAACAATATACAGACATTTAATAATTTCATTAAATGTCTGTATTTATTTAAGCTTGCTAATGAATGTCTGAGCTAGCAGAAAGAACAATATAACTAGCTGTACTTCGAGCATCGTAATTAACAAATCATGAGAGACAGATTACTAGAAACGGCAATTATTACATGAAATGACAAGATGTATTCTATTCTTTGTTCATTTATACGCAACGTTACTGTTCTCAATCTCCCTTCCTCCGTACAGCCCTTTCATAGATTAATCTGTGCAAATACCTACTTCAAAGTATTACATATTTACCTACCTACTTTACCTATCTATACAGTCGTACAAATAGGAAATAGAGGAATTCTCATGATCAAGTTATCACGTGATAATGTGTATGTACAGGAATCTTTTTTGCACAAGCATTTTTATGCTCTCGGATTTATTTTTACGGCCAAAGAATAAAAAGCAAATACAAATGCAATTAAAAGCAACTGGAAACATTAAATTCAAATAAAATCTTTTTGTAAAGAAGACAAAGTGTCTGTTTATAATTGTGCATACAAATGGATGAGTTGTACATTTTCATTGTATTCTGTAATGTTTTATGCGCTTGTAGATTGCAAACTGCGACTAATTATATCCCATCAAGTATTTATGTCATGTTCGCTGTGGCAGCAGTACTTGCAAATGAACCGTTTAATGTCAGCCAAGCGAATCGCAACTTTAGATTTGTATTATATGCTAATTCATTCGTCATCTGTCTATCTGTTTATAAGTCTGCGACTCTCTTCTACCTTCAAATCTCACTTTGCTTTGCAACTTTGTTCGTGTACTGAGAATAACAGAAACAATTGACGTGTAAATTGATACAGCGCATTTATGACAAGACTTTGCATCTCAACTATCACTCTCAAGTTTTGTCGGCACTTCATTAGTTACTTTTATTAGCCATGCGAACATTAAATGAGTTTCGTCTCAAGTGAGAAACTGTGAAATAACATCATGATGATTGCTGCTGACTCATTATTAATTTTATGAATCTGCTGCTCGTAAACTCTGCAGTTTCTCATTTACATCCACATGGAAAATTTCATCCTTCATGTTTGCACTACTTACTTAAGAGTAGTGTATTTCTGTGTACAAACAAACAACACTACATCAACTACAGCTCTAAACATCACGTACGTACGTACGACGCTTACCAGTAATGAACTGGCATGAATTTAATTAAAGGCATACTATATGTTAGTATACATTATTACTTTCTAGCAAAACCTAGACCTAGTACAATACAGTGCGAGATAGTGTCTGAGGCTTGACTAATACATATAAAGTTATTAATAACCGTGCGAATTGCGATTAAGAACGACTTAAACTGTATAGAAGTATGCAATTTATATTACAAATGTGTGTTCTGAACCAACAGGCTTTTTATAATTTTATTCCGCATCACTTGCACATGGTCAAAATCAGATTGTGTGCAGTAAATATGTCACGGAATGAATTCAATGGTTTGATTAATGTGCATTTCAATGTAAAGGAATTTTATTTTTCTTAAGAAACACTGCACGGAAATTCATTTAAAGTGTAACATTTATAAATCTTCAAGGACCATGCCATAACTTAACCACATCATGTTGCTGTTCTCTTGTCTGGTTATTGCGACTCGGTTCGAGTGACATGACTTGACAGCCTAACGCATAAACTACCCACCTAATCTAATAAAACGGAAAAACGCCAACTGAGCCATTTCCGTATCGTGAAGTTTTCAACTAATTTACAAGTCTCAACTCTCAACAAACAAAACCAAACTCATAATAATTTACTTAAATCAACTGATGTTTAGTGTAACTTTGAATGTAGTAATAGGTATATAAAGTAGGTTGATTTACGGCTCCATTTTCAGCCCATTCTGTAGATATACAAAAATATTTTGATGTCTTTACATCTGGTCTTTTATTGTTATCTTGGTATATATTTAAATATTAGGTTAAAAAATTATTACCACATAAAAGTGTAATGTTTTAGTTTTCCAAGTTTAACTCTGGTTGACAGCTTCATTAGAGATAATCTGTGGGTGACAGTAATACTGACCTTGAGTTTAACTTGTCAGCTAATAAGAAATATCTCTCCGTGATGTTTGCCAAGAAAATATTAATATCCCTTCCTTTTTCTTATCTCAGTAATGCTAATGATTCTAATGATGAATATTTGTGTTTGTGTTTATACAAACGATTTTAACTACAGCTTGTACAGCTTGTCTGACTTTGGTAAAGACACATTCACTTTGTCCTTTAAGACATGAGACGTTACAACTTAAGTAAGTCTTAAATGTCTCGAGTCTCGACCACCGACAAAGCAAATAACCTAATCTTTGCATCCAATATTCCTTTATATTTTATGATTTTATGTATCATTATTCTGCTGGTAGATTCCAAGACGTTTGCAAGCTTCGATAGGAACGTTTCTCATCTGTTTGAGTTTATTACATTGGTAATGATGTCAAGTGAAACAATTATAGCAAAGATACTTACCTGAGTCCATTAAAACGTAAGAATCGTATTCAAAATTACATCTTTGATGAGTATTGTAGCAATTATAGCTTTAAGTGTGACAGTGCCTATAGAGTATAAATACTAATGGCACTACAGACCAGGTTCAGTATGTATGTTGTACAGGAATGTAAATGCATGTGGGGGAAGGAAATTAATTTTAAGGTGACTAAACATGCTAGCTGATAACTGTAAGTAGGCACAGCTGACGTTCGTCGTGAAAAATAGATTATCTATCTGTATATGTACGCTGTAGGTAAAGTGTAGCAAATGCCTTGTCGTTATATGTATTGTAATGTAACCATTTCGCATTGAATTCAGTATGGATGGGGAATAGAGTGAAAAGGAATGAGAAATAATGTCATGTCCGTAACGACATTCATGGACCAAAGACAAGACAAAGTAGCTACATCATTTCCGATAGAATTTCTTGGCCTCTTGCCCAAAATGGTGTAATGAAACTGAATCTGTTGTAATGCAATATTACATTGTCCGCTTGCTAGTAATAGTGGTGGGAGTCGTATGCAACATAAGGCATCCCAATGAAATATTATGCAATGTCATGTGTAGAATGCATTCAGTCAGGTTCAGAATAACTATGTACTACTAGAGATGCACTCTTCTTGTTATAATATTATTATGGCAAACCAAACGTAAACCACTCACTCACTCACTCAATTCAACTGGAATATAATAGTATCAAGAAACGACACTAAAATTGCCTAAATGTAGCATTGGTGCAGAGTTATTATAAGTACGAGTACCACCAACCCTACACTAACACGTACTAATGCTAATATATAATATATAAGTGATAGTCAGGAATTTCATATGTAGGTATCGTATGTAAGTACAAGTATACTTGGTAGGTGCTTTTCCACTTACAGATATAAGCATAGATTGTTATTAGTGGAAATATCGAGTGTATTATATAAGATAGTGTGACATTTGTTGCAATCTAGTCTGGAAAAGAATAAATAAGGGAAAGAGAAATGTGGATGGAATAGATAAACCGGAATTCAAGGGGAAAGAATGCATTTATTACCATTTTCCACTCATCCCTTCCATAAAGTCACAATCACCTGTTTGCCTTTTCGTACTTAGAGCATCCCTTCCTGTGTGCGTAAGCTGACGAGTATTGTAAATATGTGCACATCAATTTCAAAGTAGGTATGCTATAAGTCGAAGAATAGAATAAGAGTTTTTCAACAGCATCTCCAGAAAACGATATGAGTACTGCAGCCAAGTCGCCCACACTTCCACCAGCACCTTCCAACACAAGTGACATTACGTATTCGATGAAGGAATGGTGAAGAAGCATGAAATGAAATGCATCCTCCTATCTCATGTATTTGTGTAGTTTAATGTCGGTCTGTGTAGTTTCTCTTAGCAATACAGGCATGCAACGCAACAGCACACGCAATACAATTTACCATTTCGTATGCAACACAATAAGTGAAGTGCATAGATATAATAGCAAGTGCATACCTAGTCGTTCTTAAACCTTTTACCTTGTAGTACATAGTAGTTGTTGTATGTATGTCCCTGTAGTTCTGAACTCACAGTTCTTTTTGAATGTTAGTTTAGCAAGTTTAAGCTTCAACTTTCGCCCTATGGTTTACGTTAACATTTTCGACTCTTTCCGTTGCGTTGATATATAGAGGCGACGAATGAAACAGAACTGGAAATGGAAGGGTGAGGTTTGATTTGATGGGGTTCATTGAAATTCTCCATAATTTCCGCTATTCCCTAACCTTCGGTACAAACTCCGAAGTGAGCCATTGCTCTGCCTGGGAGAAACTTCTTGCTTCCTTTCCCATTCCCTGCCCACAATCTCATCTTACACATCTACTCCTATTCATTCAGCCTCTATACTTCCATAATGCTATTACAAATACACATAAAGCTACACACCTATATATTATTATATTATCTTACCCGTATTGTACGTACCTTCCTTAAGGTATGTCATTATATTACAGATATTTTGCTGTGTATACGTTGTCACTGAATTTCCTAGGGAAAGCAAAGTTAAGGAAGGCAAACTGAAAGCTACTGAACAGATACTTCCGAATAAAATAATACTCGTTTGCCTTCTTCTTGTTCTTCTACCCATCCACCCTCTGTTTCTGTTGAACTGGGTGGTTGCTCTGGAGGTTGTAGTTGAGTTGGTTTGGTTCGTTGAGCTCCAGTTGACGTGCATCCGAATTTTTTGAAGTATCGTAGTTGCAACCATACACTCGACAACTGGAGGGTTGTTTCCATGAGTTTCGTTTCTCCTTATTCACTTCGGTTCAGTTCAGTCGAGTGAGATTCAGACCTACCGTACTCTCTCGTTCAATGCGCTCTTCCATAATAATAGTTCCCTTTCTCTTTACCAAATACTCTAAGTACAAATACGACTATTGTACTTTCGTATGCCATATACACACTAGAATGTAAAAGTACTGCCTTTAGCAATATATGATATCATATTATGTAGTTTTAAGTACATATATACAATTACATGTATATACTCTTACAATAGCACGCACAATAGTTCGCAAGATGATTGTCATATTACAGCACATGGAAAGGTATTTATATAAACCTTTGTGTGTAAACAGCATAAGTATATCGTTGTATGAACCATATATCCGTACAAACTTGAGCATACTACGAATACTACTGTAAATACACGCTTTACTATAAATTGGTAGTGAATGAGTGACTGGGCACACTTTACGTTGTCTGAATCCGGAATCGATACAGAGAAAGTACAGTGTATAGTAAGAGTGAGAGCTGTCCGTGCCAAACATGCTTTGCCATACTTTCATTTCACGACTCACAGCCCCTACACACTTTCTTTCCCTGCATAGTTCTCGAATTATACACAGAATTCCTTTCCATGTCTTGTTTTTCCATCCACCCTGTAATAATAACTAATATAGATATTATGTAATTTTATCTTCCTCGTAAAGGTACTTAAAACTAGAGTGTAACACAATAGCATTATTATAACGTAATATGATATTAGTAGCTCATACTTAATAGGAAGTATATCTAGTGGATTTATACATACTAGCATTAAAAGTGGTTGCTTAAGCGTAGAAGAGGGCTCTTAATATATAGGAACTATCTTAAGTATCTCAAGTTAAACTACTACACAGTTGAATTGACACGTTCTTAGTTTATGTGAGTAGATAAGAGTTTATTAGTTATGTGTATGAGTGGGCTCACTTAATTAGTATTACACAGTTGAGCAGCTGAATCTAATGAGAATGAGGAAGAAGAAAGAGAGAGAGAGAAGCATTTAGAGCAAGTGAGATATTTCTATGGATAAGAGAATATACAGTGGAGTAATGCATGGACTATCCTAATCAAGTGTGCACGACGCATATTAAGCAGAATCAGAGACGCACTGTTTTTGTCTCTTGTGCAAGAGTAGCGTAAAATGTGTATATTTTATAGTTCTACTTATATATAGGTGTATGCAATGTATAAAGGCGATGTAATACATAAAGGCGAAGTAATGTATAAAGGAGTGTGAGTTAGGACGTGAAGTTTATGGCATAATTGTCGACCTTTGTCTCCAATAAATAATCTCAGTGGAGGTAATGAGAAGGGTGAGCTGACAATCAAGTCTGAACTGATAATCGAGATGAATTCTACAAAGACCAATAGTTGATATTATTATGTGTGCACCATGTGCACAATACAAAGCAAATTCCTGCTCTTCCTCCACATAAACTTTATTGGACATCAAATTTCTTTATAGTAGTAAAAGCCAAATGCGGGGTTTCTCCCATTATATGAGGTGTATCTCTACTAATGCACTTAACTTAGTTATGCTATTTGCTAGGGTTAGTTTCTATGTAGCTGTGAAAAAGCCAACTACTTAGGTTCACTAAGGAAATAAATGGATGACGGGGCTGTGTGAACACTGAGTGCATAATGCCGAGCTTTTTAAATATTGAATATCAGACGACTGCCACACACTACTCAGTTGCGCTGACTTTGCAACTCTACCCCTTTTTCTATGAATTTACTATGAGCCGAAATTTTTACGGGACTATTACTGCTCAGTATGTGTGTGTGTATATAGATTTTCATGTTACGCATATGCGTACTACATATAGATGTGTCGTAGTAGAGATTAGAAGTGTGATGGTGGACATATCTGTATTTATGAGCCATGAGAAATGCTATTAGTTGCTGTATTAAAGGACCATTGTCGTAGGTGGGAGAGCTATTTAGTTATATAGTGACGATTTATTCACAGGGCAGGGTAGCGACCGACCCGGGCTTTGTGTACGGAGTTTTTGATACACTGCCTTTCATTTGATATAAGAATCCTAAGGTTGATATGAATTCTAAAGTTGAGTTGTTAGATGGTGTATTGCCTTATACAATAAGTAATTTAAATGCAAAACCCGATACATCTGTTATACCACAATAATTGAATGGAAAAATGGTATTGAATTGAAGTAGGTTTGTCATGTCAATGGCCTGAACCAACCTCTTCCTGACAGTCTCTGTAAGTTTGGAAGTATGGTAATATGTCAGGGTAGAATGCATTAACAATAAGTCTGTTTGGTTTGCTTATGAAAGCATTAGTAGATTAGTCGTCTCTTGTATATGTTCTTGTGTTCACCAAAGTATACTTACATACAGCATACAGCCCAAGTGATTTTCTAGTAAAAGATTGTGAAGTTGGTTGAAGTTGAATAGATTCATTCTTGAATTGAGTTTAAGCCGAGCTAAGGCAAATCAAGTCCATTTCACAAAGTAAAAGAGTTGAAGTCGAATCTGATTGTATTTTTGTTATTTGGGTTGACCGTATATAGTTATATAAATGTAAGAATACAAGTACGAGCTCGTGGTTGAATCTGAGTATGTCTGAGCCACTGATTGTGTTGTTGGTTTAGTTGTGAGTGAATGTGTGAGTAAGCGAGGGTGGATTTGAGAAAAAGAGAAAAAGGCAAGCACATTCACTTGCTTGGCTTAAAGAATTAAATGCATGAGTAAAAGTCTACATACGGGATTCTGTTCTATTATTCTAGGGTTACAGTCAGTACTACATATGCACTTTAGTGTTTTATGCTTAAGTACAATACTGTATTAAACTACGTGTATGTATGTGTATACACGATTATAGCTCGAGTATGTGGTGTTGGTTGAGAAAATAGTTCGGGGCAAAGCATATAACTATTTATATTATTTGTCCTGAAGCTAATATGGAACTACATAGGGAAACAAATTGGTTCCGCAGTGTTCATGCTATGTGTATGTGTGTGCATATTATGTACATGTAACAATGCTTACAAAATTTTATTTCCCAGTCTTCTTTGAATCACACACAGAACATAATAAAAGTCTTGCATTTCCTATATGATTTAGTATACATGATTCAGGTATTATCGCATTAGCTGGATCTTATAACCTGGATTAGAAAACTTTATTTTTTGCTGACTTTTGATTAAAATTTTATAGAAATTTCTTCTTTCAAACTTTAGTACGTTACGTACGCTAATTCTTTATTCTCGCAAAGGGATTTTGAGGTTTTAGTGCATTTCATACGTTTAGACTCTGTATATATACAACCTACACTCTTTGAGACTACAAAATGTAAAACAAATACAGATTTCACAATGAAATGTGCAAATCAGGACAAGTTTATGTTTTGCTTGTGCCTTGTGTATTTCAATTAGTGATTTCATTACCGCACTGTGTTTTGGAACTGTTGGTACATTTGAACATGTTTGGTTTTAGTTAGCTATGCCGTTTGTAGTAGTATTAACAACACTCCCCCAACATGGGGAAGGATGGAATTAATGAAAGTGTAGGTTGGTGAAGAAGGGCATTAGTGAGAATGTTAAAGTGCAGTCATTTAGTTATGTAGGGAGAGCGAGAGTAAAACTACACAGGAATAAACCCCTCTTTTGAATGTGAGCGATGCAATGTGATGGGATCGGATGAAGCCTCGCCAAAGAAGCAAAAGCAAGTCCAGAGAACAATGTACATTTTATACTACATGTTGTGTACTCCACAGAAATACACAGAGATAGACTTATAATAATAACCCAGAAGACTCACAGAGCAGAAAGAGTAGTATTGTATGCAATGCATAGTAAGCGAAGGGGAATTTTTTGTGGGTCCTCACGTTCGTTCGTTCGTTCACGTCTGTGAGTGTAAAGTATAAGAGTTGAGCTGTAGGAGTATTAGTTATAAGTAGTAATACTTAGCAATAGTAGTGGTCCCAGTTTCTCTGTTGGAATAGTAGTAGTAAGTAGTAGTAGAGTTTGAGAGATAGCAGAAAACCCACTTACTATAAACTATGGAATCCTAAACCAAACCCTCTTTTATCCCCAAACATACACAGCAACTAGCTAGGTGGAATACACCAAGCAAAGCAAAGCGACTTCTTCCCTTTTACTGCGTCCACGTACGAACGTCTCTCGTTCAGCTCACACAGAGCAGACTATGACTACACGTTTATGTATGTGCAATAGCACACCAACACACATAACACAGAGACACACGTTGTTGTTTGTTGGCTAGCTTATAGGAAAAGAGCATTGTATTTCAATGCAATTGCATACAGATACAGCTCTCAGTCTAAACACTTCACTTCACCAGTTTCCATCCATCCATCGAATAAGCAACACATACAGAAACAACCAAGCCGATCTAGCTTTAGTAGTAGCCACACACAGCAAGCCAGCAAATACACACACAAATTCAGCTGCAGAAGAAGCAGAGTCCAAAAACTCGAGCTGCATCGCACACGCTCTCTTTGCTTATAAGCAGCCGCCTGTGTGTAACAGTGTAACTGAACTGTGGAGCTGCTGGGTGCATAAAATGTAACCATGGAATAGTTTCAGCTCCGAATTCGGTGTTTAGTTTAGTTTCAACTTGGATTTGAGTAGGAACTTAGAAGCTGTGTGCAGGAGAAATAGTGTGCTTTCCTCATCCGCACTCTCTCACACACAAACCACCACCTGCCCGTAGAGTATTAGTAGTAGTAGCCCGTTGAGCTGCTGCAAATAATATTACAAATAATATATAACACTATTACAAGAGAAATAGTGGGAGCATAGAGCGGATCTGTTAGGGTTTTCCCTGCCATGCGGCTGTCTACTACAATAGAAAACTATAAACTTTCGTAACAATGACTCACACTTGCATTCACACCACACTTCAGCCACTACACTTCTACCAGAACGACAATAGTGAAGTAATACAAGTTTTAACTTTTTCTACTAGTATGTAGTACACTACAATGCTATAACAAAATATGTACTCGTTTAAGCACACGTCTTGTATAGAAAGAACTAGTAGTACACGTTGTAGCAAGCGACAGACTTTCTTTAAAAGTGCTGACAGGCGAAACTGCTACAACGAAAGTGCAATATAGCAAGTACATACAACACAACTTTACCTTTCATTTTGTACACCACTCAACTCTCAAAAGCTATTCATTGTCAACTCAGAGCAGCGAAAGCAGTTACAGTGTTCGCACCTTTTTCGCAAAACTTTCTCCAATCTTTCAAAAGTTTGCTGAGACGTTTGCCCATTCGTTTCGCTGTTGTGTTTTACTGTGTTCGTTTGTTTTGTCAGCAAATTTAAGACTGTCAAGTAAAAAGGAGAGAAATAAAGGAAGGCAAGGATTGCTGGTGGTTCGTCAACGAGCAACACACGAACGAAGAAAAATTCCATACATCAAAGAGATGTACAATGTGTGTCATGCAAAACTGTTGGTGAAGAGAATGGTTTGAAAGCACTATAAACTCTCTAAGTGTGACAGACGAGAAAAGTGCACAGGATTCTGGGGCTTGGGCATTCTTTCGTTTATTTGGAAGTTGAGGCTGAGACTAGTTCATGTGGTGGCAGAGTGTCATTTGAAGTGATGTCATGCAAAGAAGTGGAATGCACCGCACCGGTTGCCTTGTCGAACTAACTCATTAGCCACGAGTAACAGAACAGACAGACGATTGTGTGCATTTTTTGTAGTGGTGGTGACTGGGACTCCGACTCGTGTCACAAAAGAAGGAAAGGAATGGCAAAGTTGAAAGACGGATTCTGGTCGTCGTGTGGAGTTGACTGAATTGGATTGTGTATTGGAACATGGTACTCCTGCTGATCGACAAGTGTCATCGAAACAAGCTTAGTCATTTCTCTGTCCAGGATACTCAAGATTGACATGTGAAAATATCGTATATATGAAAATGAACAATCACTTCCAATGCACACCTCATGCATTTCTCAAGTGTTTTGACAGCGACCGTGCATTATGCGCTCAATGCATTCTCAAGTGAAAGACTTTGACAGAAAGAGATTTTTCTTCGTATATAAATTCTGTGCAACTGCTCCATGACTTTGTGCTGTCAATGTCAAATGTCTGAAGCGATTCATACTCAATTACAAGAATTCATTATTAATGGTATACCCATGCACAAATGAAGGAAAACTTCATAATATTGTAAGTAATCATCATTACTAATATTCCGTCCATTTATAGTAATCAAACTTATTTATACATTAGGTAACTGTTCAGTAGATTCTGAGCTACCAAGTCCGTACGTATTTTGATTGATAAGAGAAAAATTTCCAATATAAATCATCAACGCAATGTCAATTAGTTTGTTTAGATTAGACTGAAGGCTTATGATGCATCATTTCTGAGAATATTTATGTAGAAAGCCGGAAAATTTTGACGGAATGGAATGGGTTTGGACTTTATTGTTTGTGTTGGGATAAAATGAATGCAAGAATTTACATCGATATCCTGTCTTTATCAGTTTTTTGACACGGCTTAATAAAGAAATTATATCATTGTGCAATGAGCTGACTAAAAAGTCCAAAGGTCCAAGCAAACCAGTTTAGTTTAAAAATGTTTGTTGTGTCGGACAAGTACCTAGGTATATATAGTAGAGGAGTAACCAATCTTTATCTTTGGTGTGACTGTCACAATACTAATCTCGTTTTACAAACGTGACTTTTTGTTTCACATTGAGGCAAACAGTCATATGAACACGATTAGAGTTTTATTGACATACCTTATAAAATTTGATATCTACAAAAACGCATGCCTGTTATTTAGGTACATACTTTGATATCACATAGACATGCAAATAAACAATGCTTGGTTATTATTAACTTCCAGTATTCGTTGACGCTATATCCTAGTGGATATTTGCGTAACACCCGTCTGGATAATTGTATTAGTATTTACTGATAATGTATTCATACTAGAGTCATAAACCGACTTCCATTCTAATTTAGATGTAAATTGTTACATGCACCTAAGTCTGGCTTAGGAAACCGTATGAATTGGAGAGTAGGTATAGCACTATAATATTGGAAGAAAACCGTCTTCCTTGTCTGGAGCCAGACATTTCACAATTGAGAGTGTAGCGACCCTTTCTTAGTACTTATGAAAAATACGTAGGTATAGTACAGGCAATGCAAATATTGCAGTTACTGTATTGCAGCCAGTTGGCAATCCAAATACTGAAGAGAAGAGATAAAAAATGTACATATTTCAAGTATGCTGTATATACAGTACAAGATTCATATTATCTTAAATTCATAGGCATATACATGGAGAATAGATAAAGATCTAGACATTTTAGTTAGGTAGTGCTTGCGGATACTTAAGAATAAACATGGTGCTCTTAAAGCTCTTTACTATAGATTGAATCGTAGTCTTGAAGAGTTACGGCCATTTATTTCTTAAAGTGGTAAGTTTGTATAAATCTTAGAATACTATACGGCAGTGGGAGTACAGTACAATGCCCTAAATGTTATTATTATTTACATTATTATCATTACATTACATTTGTTATGATGACTACCCACAGGAAAACTGTTTGCAGAGGAGGATGAAGATTTTCCGAGTTGAATTACCTGCTCTGCCTATAAAGTGTTCAATATTGCATTGTGAAGCTATAGTTAAAGCTGCTTGACGAAAGTAAGAATAGAAAAAACGAAAGAGTTGTCTAGTTAAGACTTTTCCGTTGACATTCGACTTGTGAGAATCAGACAGAGAATCTTTCATTGAACTGAATACTACGTGGATCTTGAGCGAGATCCGTTTTTCGCTGAGTAGTTCCGTTTACTCGCGTAAGTTGAGTTGACTTTGTGCCAATTTGCATTCATGCATCGAAAAGATCGGATCGGGTGATTCTCCTCACTTGGAAATTGAACGGGAAACCAAAACCAAGAATTGAAGGGAAACCAAAGAGTGGAAGTCGAAGAAGAGGCAAATCAACTTTGAGAAGAGCTCAGCTCACCTTCTTCGCATTTGCTAAACCTGAAGCCATAGGCTATACACATTGCAATCACAGAATAGCATACTACTACAATCAGCTGCAACATAGAAGCAGCAGCAGGAGAAGGAGCAACAAAGCACAAGTTGGGAGAACAGCAAATTGGATCAGGAATTCAGTTTCACTTTGGCAACTCTACCCGTAGTGGCGTGTCCTTTTCTTTTTCTCTTTGTCTCTCATCTCCGCTTTTCTTGGCTGGAAGGCAACGAAAGCAAAAGGAAGTCACAGAACTTAAGCTCTTTTAAGTCAAAAGTCAAATCAACTTCAAGTTTTTGACTTCCTATAAACTTTTTCAACTCTACTGTGTAAAATAAAACTTTCTACTAAGTGCACTGTCTAAGTAGCTATCTGTCGTCTGCATACTCCTACTCTTTTTACCACATGTAGCGATATTGTGCTAATACTTGAAATATACACAGAAAATAGTTCGTTTTAGGATAGATATTTCCTATGTAATAAAATAATACCCTATCGCCTATTATCGGATACAAGAGAACGTCTTAGCATATTATTATACTATTAGTTACTCGAACATTTCCGAAGGAAAATTCACAAACGCAATTGATAGTTTTCTATTCAAAGCAGAGTTGTATCTTCACTAGTAAGTTACTACATAAGTACTTTGTTCATGAGCTTCCTTCCTATCCGATTCCCATCAACTTCAATTTATACACTTCATGTCTTCAGACAACATCTTCTCACTACTCACTACCACTGTCTGATATTTCAACGCAGAAAAACTTTGAAAAAACCGAGTCATCGTAAAGAAACTGAACTTTCCTCGCTATGAACACACTCTGTATGTATACATATATGCAGTAGCTAGAATACAAAAGATTTCCTGAGACATTGAGAGGGCAGAGAGCTTAGTCGAGATCAAGACTCACAGGGTAGTGTAGAAGTCTCTGTAGTTTACAGTGTTGAGAACTCCCGTTTGACTTTTCGACAGAAGTATTTGGGTATCAAGTGGATGTGTTATAGGAAGAAGAAGAAAGTCGATTGAAGAATCAGAACTGAACAAAGTTGAGTTCAAGTGCTCCTGTTACGTTACATTACATTGCGTTACGGTTACGGCCTTCGGAGACTCTGCCTTGGGAGACATTACACTTAAGTTAAAATTTCAGAAGCTATTTTAGTCAGAGTTTTGGTGAATAAGGAAAAAAATCTTGAATGTTCATCCGTGAAGAGAGCTGAACAAGTTGAAGAAGGGAGCTGAAGGAATACTATTCATTGGCAGGAGAAGAGCACAGTACAGACGAACGAGCATCGTATAGGATTTACATACACTGAACTACAAACTCTACCCTCACAGTCGTCACCGTCCGCAAAATGATCGGTGCCATAAAACGACGCTGGAAGTCTAAAAAGTAAGACATTCCTTCTTATAATAACTATCTATGTTCATTTGTATATAAACTCACACTGAAATACTACATGGTGCATTTACATCCTATTTAGTTTAACCCTTTACTTCATTTTGTGTGTGCATAACACACACAGATAGATAATGGATAGGTACGCAGCTATTTAGCGCTCTCCCTGTCAGCTGCCTTGTCTCTCTTACTAAAAATACCCATAGATTTACCAAATCAAGTAGAATGAGTCAACTCTACACGAAAATAATTTCCTTGCGTACAAAATACTTTTCTGAACACAAAAAGCACACACACACTGCACTGTACAGAAATTTGTACACAAACATGTAGATACTATTATATAATACTCTCAGTTATGTGTGTTTTTATTTCATAGTCAATAACTTTACGATAGTGTATTAGCAATTTATAATGAGTATGCCTACGCTGTGCATACATAGTTGGTGTATTCGCGTATGTCTACGTACATTACATTCATAAGTGTCTATACGAGATTCATAGTTGCCATTAAGGGCTTCTTAGTTGGATCCTTCCATTTACATGTACATATCCATCTAGTAGTAGTGTATGAAGTAAGACAAGAAAAGCCGGAGTAAAATTGTGGAGTGAACTTTGGAGAGTCTTAGAATGGCAAGTTCAATTAGAATAGAAAAATGACGAGCTTGTGCTGAACTTATGGGTCTGTCCAATATTCGTCTACTTTATTTTAGTGCTGTGTGTAAACTACTGCACACGTCTTGCCTATTCAATATCCTCTCTCGAAAGCACCACAGTTAGCAGTGATGTAGCAGTAGCAGGAGTTGAAAGCTTTTTCTGAAGTTTCTCGTTAGAATCTCATGTCATACATAAATCCCATCTACTCAGCCAAGCCGTAGCTTCATATCATAATACTATCCAAAGCGTATTTCTCCTTAAAGACTTGTCTATTTTTTATAAGAAGACGAAATATGAACGAGCAAGGCAGAGAAGCGCAGGGTTCTCCCAGTTGTTTTGTTTTCTGTGTGTGTGTTGTATCGCTTCGTGTTTTGTAGCATCCAACAAGCGTCAGGTGCAAAAACACAGCCACACGAGTCTTGCTTCCCTGCTGTAGTATTGTCTCATACTAAAAGATATTGAATACTACAACAACACAAAGCTAGCACACTCTTCAGCGATTACTTACTGCGCTACTCCTATTAAAAGAGCCTTATGTAGTAGTATATGTATTCGTTGAAAGAGAATGAAGAGACATTATGCCATGGCATGCCACTGTGCCGTATCCATATCCATATCCACGGAATAGAATTCGTTGTAGTAACTAAACGCATCAAAAATGAACTCTTAAGCTCACCTTGGCTATATTTACTACTTATAGTGCAGTATCTTATATTTATGTGTTGTATATCCACTCAGCAAACGACGACTACTTCTAATTCCCTGTAAATAATAGTTGCTATTATAAGAACCCTGTTCTATTAGCTACCTCCTATTAGGTTTCAAACGAAACGGAAAGTGTGTGGAAATGCAGCTCTAAGGAGTTTCGTCTTCAGCGGAAAATAAGAACGGAACAGGAGGCAAAGAAGCCAAACTAATAACTTCCGCATTATTACTTATCATATCAACTTTTAGAATTACCTATTTGCCTCATATCTGTTAATACCTCGTACTGTGTGTAATTCCTATATCTAAAAGTGAGTGAGTGCCCCCACTAAAACGAAAATTAACAATAAGTATATACTACCTACTATATACAGATACTGCATACCTACACATACAATACACAATCGTATTTAACAGTATTAGTCAGCTGGAAGCTTGAGGAGCACGTTAGGAGCAAAGTTGCAACTAACATGTGAAATCAATAACCATGAAAATCATACTCTCGTGACATTACATTAGCCATACGCCTTCTGTTCCGTTGGCTTGTGCCTGTTACTGTTCATAACTGACTAAATTTGATATTACTAAAAGTACAGATATGGCAGTTTCAGTCGAAACAAATCTGATCACAAAACGAAATGGGTTTCTCAGTTGCTCTGTTCTGGATACTTTCATTTTAGTTCTGATTACTTATCTACCTTTATAAACCGCAACTCTGTATAGCGAAAACCTGCTTGTAGTATAGGTACATGTACATAGTTGTAGCAGATAGCCTTCAAAACAGTTAAATACACATCTGAGGTATTTAGACTTCCATTTGTGATGGAAATTGCCATTTCTTGCAGAATTCATGATAGCTGATGCGGCTATTTGTAACACAAGCATCACAAGCTCTAGGAAAATGTTAAAACAGACACAGTTGATATTCAAAAGGAAGTACAACATGTACAATGCGTTTCCAAATGTTAACTACATACTTTAGCAATGTGTATGTATATCTACTGTAGCTGCAGTCAATAACTGTTCATACCTGCTACATAATTTATCAGAGTAGTACCTTGTAGTACCTAAACTGTTTTTTAGTTCATTTTACTTGTCAGCTATTTAGTTTGTGAAAAAAATAAGCCCACTAGTACCTACCGATATAAATTACTACACGTATTATATGATGCAATGAATTTTTGTATAGGTACGTCCTGAAAAAATACATGTAAAGCATGTGGTCGACATAAATTGGCTAGTTATTTTTTAGGGTGGAGTGTATGATGTATGCGTGAAGGCAGTAATGAATGTTGTTACAGAAATAATAATATACGCACTAGTAGCTTCCTTGTAATAGTCTTATTCTACCACCTTAACAATTCTACCTTTCTACCTATAAACCTACATTTTTATACGTGGATGTTGTTGAGTGGTGTTCTTAAGACAATCAGTTACATCATTGTAATGCAAATCCTGTTTATATTAAATATTATGCACACATCCTTCTGTATTTTGATTTTAATCTTACATAACCTCATCAGATACTGCTAATAATGCATAGCATTATGAAACGAGACATAGGTAGGTGTACAAAAATAAATATTTACTACGTGTACACCTATACACACATTTATATGAAATATCTGTTTGTAATCTGTAGTAAATTCATCGTAGTACCTACTTCTGTACGTTCTAGGTCTTATTCTGATTTATTATGTTCTGCGTACCACGAATAAAAATATATTTAGCTACACTTCTGTTGGATAGAATGTAGGTGGTAGTTTAGAATGTATGGCAATGTGTTTAGGCTTTAGAACGTAATCAAAGTTTATTACATTGTAAATTGGACGCAAGAGTATACTTGTACATATTGTACACGCGTCAGGATAGTTTGATATTTTCTGATAAGGTTATGATTACTTGTGCTTGCGGTTACTTCATGTATTTACATATACAACACAGCACTACAGTCAAAATAACAATACCGTTCATCGTACATCATACACTCTATTGCCATAATGCATTACCAGATTACTAAATCTGGCTCTATGTACTGTGTACCTTCTAACAATAGTTGTATAAATAAACAAGGGAGAGGGACATGTAAGTACACCCAGAGTACATCATCGACAAAACATAAATAGATGCCAACTACTTGCACTGTACTTACCTGTCTGCGTGAATGCACGTTGGATTTTGGTCTCTTATTGTTTTATGTGTACACAGTACATTACGTGCATGGTCTTCGAAGGTAGTGTCGCCTTATGGAAACATTCAAGTATTACATAGCGACATAACACAGCAGCATCTCCAATCTCAGCCGACAACAAGGCCAATACCACCTTCGTTTCAAACTGTGTAAATCTCTTGTTGGTCGCTGCCTGTAGTTACAGGAATTTCAAAATGCTTTTTGTCTCTGGACCTTAATGGGCGCTCTGGAGAGAAAAAAGGAACTGAATTCTCTTTATATAAATTCGTCTCCAGACTCATTGTCAGTTCACCCATTTGTCGCATAGTTTTCTGGCTTTAAAAGCGCATTTAAAATCTGCTGTTTATTTTAATAGCTTTACTAAGCATTATGTCGTCTCTCTTTGTTCATCTTTGTTGTGTTTGTCTGCTTAGTTGATTATATTGACTCAAGGTATATAATACAAGAGTAAAAGTTGGGTTGATTACACTTACACTTTGTTTACTTGGCCTGGCCCAGCTCTAGAAAATGTGCTAATCTCTTTATGGCCTTAGCAATGAATGACAATCCAATTATAGCCAACAAATAAGCCACACGTAAATAGACAAACAAAAGCGAGCTCTTGGCTCAAGGAGTAAAGTAAAGAATGCAGAAAAGCAAGACAGAAGAAAATAACTGCGCACTCGAACAGCTATATATACAACACTTGTGTAATAAATAGTAGCAGTCGTTTGTAGGTATAGTACGTAGATAGAGTGTAAGAGACAGACAGATGGATAAGCCACAGCTTTATTATTAGAAGAGATCAAAGAAGATTCCTCTCTAATGATGAGTTAATATGTCTGCACGGCAAAAACATTGCATACATATTGTGCTACAACAACAAGAAGAATTTGGCGTGCGTATAACATTAAGATATCACTACGACGAAGCCAACACAACACAGTCGTGCATCTCTATTTGGGATTGTGAATTGTAGTAAATGGTAAATGGTAAATAGCATAGCAAATCGTACATTCACTTTTTAAACTCTGTACTTAATGTGCTGCAGTTAAAGACTATGTGCACAATTAAACCTCAAAAGCAAATTGTGACAATTTAAACGGATAAAGAATGTCGGAATACCTTAACACGAATACGAATAATGTCTTTAATTGTACAAGAATGTATCTTGGATGAGTTTTTGGTAGCAGAGCCAGTAATCTAGTGGGGTTAACCATTTAAGAATCTAAATGTCAAATAGCATGGTGTGGTATGTGAGAGAATAAGACATGAAGGAATTGAAAAGGAGTTGTGTCGTCGTTTCTAAGTCTCGGCATGGAAAAAGTAAAAGTGTTGTTGTCAACACACGCAGATTGGATGGGATGATGAGAATGGAGAGGAATACGATGAGCTAATTGTCAACAGAAGCAGAAGAAACATCCTTTTGTTCTGTCTCTCTTTGGCATAGAATGGCAAAAGAGGATTGCATTGCAATGATATGACATGACGCAGTAGACAACACATCTCATCACAAACTAACTCAAACGTTACATGCACAAACACTCACACACATACCCTCGTGGTGCAATTGTATGTTAGTATGTGTATGTAGGGGAATAGTATGTAGTAGTGCAATAAAGATATAAATATAAGTTGCAGAGAAAATGAGATGAATGGAATGAGTAGCTGAGAGTGAGTAATAAATCCATTTGAAAGGATTGGGAGAGAGGATGTTAGGATGACAGGTGATAAAATGTTTTCATTTGGCTCGTTTATTAACCTCCACGTGTGATGTGATGTGATGTGATGGGGATTGTTGTTGCGAACGAACGAAACTAAAACTAACGGATCAAAAACTCATCAATTCATCTACAAGCTTCGTTGCCTTCTTCGTGTTTCAATCTGATGTATATCTGGATGATATCTGTGTGAAGCAGGAGTCATCACTTTCACTTCAGTCTTTTTCCAATTCTCTGCGTGCTCTCAGTCAGTTTTACTGTCCTTGTTGTACATACACACTCTTTTTTATTTCACACACCAAGCTGAAGCTGAGTGAAGAACAGCTACAAAGAAACCAAAGAGCTGAGCTAATAAAGGCACAGAGCTTTACTCTTAAGTCACAACATACAGAAATATATCTAATAATAAAATTGTACAACACAATCGTAAATATAAATCTCATCCTCACATCGCAATCCACTCTCAGCCTACTCTTGTAAAATGAAACAATTTATAGCTAAGTACATCACACATATCGCTGTAAAAGTTTTTACAGGCATTTCTGATTCAGAATTGAAAATATATAAAGAGAGTTAATAATCTGATGTTGCTACATACATACTACATTCCATAACGTATACTAAATAACAGTTATTTATGCCCGTCTATATATAGGTGCCTACTTTATATCTGTGTGTGCATATAAATTTGTGGTATATGTAGGCAAGGCAAGGCAGGTGTTTCTCATGGAAAATTTGAAGAATAATGTGCGTGTTGTAAGTGTACAAGTATGTGAAGGTAAATGTATATTGTAGTACAAACATACAAAGACTTAAAAGGTTGTGCTAAGAATTTATACACATAGGGATTTGTCGTATGTACCAAAATACACTGCGCAGAGAGCGGAGAGCTTAAATATTACAATATCTGAATTCATTTTTTGTGTCAATGCGATAAGAAGCAAAAAGGTATTGATACAAGGAGATAGCAATGTATATTGAGCAACAGCAAAAATATTATTAGTAAAACCCAGAAGCACGTGGAATGGAAAAGTTGATTGCTCTTTGGCTATGGAGTTTTGCATTGGCATTTATTAGACACGCTCTCTGCCTTTATCAAATCATTGAACTTTTGTTTGCTTTAATCCAGAGTCACACAAAACCGAATAATACGAGGCTTTCGTTCAAATGGGTGGGTTCACCCTTTTTTACTTACCTTCTCTGCTCTTAGTATACTAGTGCTGTTGCTCTGTGTACTCCTCTGAGGTTTCCTTTGGTTACATAATACAAGCAACGCATTCACCACCGCACATAAGTAGGTATTAGGTATACTGTATATAGTGATGTTGAAGAAAGACTTCCATTTGAGTTTGGTTGGATTGGAATAGATGAGGTGAGATGAGAAGGAATGAAATGAAGAAAGATGATGAATCTTTGCCGGCATAAAAGATCATAAATTATGCAGCCTCATGCTACCCTTTGTGACTCCTATGTTAGTAGCATCGCGTATTCTGTCGAATGAAACGTATCAGAGTATTCACAGCATTCGATGAGGAAGGGAAACCAAAGGTCTTGAAAAACTACTCTGTATACTCTTGGCTTGGCTTGATTTGACTTCTGGCTTGGCATTTCCTTCCACACACACATAAACGCAAGTTCAGCTTGCAACATACTCTGGCTAAACCTCACAGAGTGAATTTAGTAGATGCAATATGAAGCAAGTCATTGCCAAAGCCGCATATCACATAATGTTTGAACCTTTATACTTTTCTGACTACCATTTATTTTATTATAGACTACCCATGCACTGTCAATGCCAACACACAGCACAACCCAACCAATTAGATAACGATTCGACAAAGAAAGCAGCTTGCTAATGAATAATTACTAGTTGAAAAATACAGGGTATTCAAAGTCATGATTTCTTACTAAGAAAAAATGCATGCAAAGGTAATTACTCAGAATACATCTACACTGGTGAGGGAAGGTGAAGGGATACATGCACAAATAGGTGATGCAGCTCGTAAAGCAACATATCTGTACTAATAAATACTTCTGTGTAATTTTGTAAATATACAAATCTTCTCGAGACAAACTTACACAACTTGTGTTGTCTTGCAATTTGCATACCTAACAAGAATTAGTATGTGCAAATATGGGCAAGTTTAGCTACGTAGTCAAGTCAAAACTTAAAAAAATATACGTATCCTGCTTGATTGCTAAAAAAGTGTACTAGTATGTGAATGTAGCATGGAATGTTTTGTGCTACGTGTGTGACATTATCTGAGAGATCGATCTTTTGACGAATGAAGACATTATATTGGTTTTCTCTATCGAATTATTCTCAATCAGTCAAGTCTGATGAAGGATTGAGACATTTAACAAGTAATGAGCAACTGTAAAACTCCCTGCAGCAGCTCTAAAAAAAGTGAATGTCAGACTGTTAGTTTAGCACAAGGAGCACAGAGATGAAGCATTTCTTCAAGTAAAAGCGCACACAATGCATTTATTATCATTTGTTCAACAAGGTAACTATCTTAGCACAGTACAAGAACAACTGCATTGAAATGAGTATACCTGTTTGGTTTACGAGAGCAATAAGAACACTCTTGAGTGCCTATAATATAATATTTTATGCTTATCATTTATGTTGGATGGAAATGTTGAATGATGCTTTGAGATCTCCTTATAAGTCGCTATTCTGCCGACTTCTCTTTTCTTTACTGTGAGTAAATTCTATGAACTTACTCTCTATAATATTATTTTAAGATTAGATAGCATTTACAAGCTGTAGCATTAGATAGCAAGCTATAAGAATATAATTTATGTTCTTAGTTAGTGTAGTATGTTTAATGTTTAAGGTAAGTCGACAAGAGATGCAATATCTTAAAAAGTGGTAGTGTGGGAGCATTTTATATAGATATGTAGATTTATTCACGATATTCGAAGTGAATGCGTTTAAGAATAATTGTAAATGAGTAGCCTTGTCTTTTGTCATCAATTTGTAATGGAGTCTGTTGTAGTATTGAGATGGGATGCTGCTGCATTTAGTTGTGTCATGCTAACTCAACTCAACTCACACAAGACTGTGAATTAAAACTTTTTAACTTTATTATCAACATGTTCTAGAGACACATTCGAAATTGTGTGTAGTACCTATGTAGTAAGTAAGCTCAAATCGGTAGTTGAGCCTTGTGCACACTATATCCATTGTACATTACATTCAAATAAGAAAGGAAGCTATCTTATATAATAAATGCTAGAGCTGAATTGCTTACTTATTCTGTACAATTGAAAGAGGCTGTGTTTTTATTACTACGACTACTTTAACTCTAGGTACCTGAAGTACGGTTTGAGAGTATCTTTGTTTGTTAGTGCCTGTATAATATACATTGGAGTGATCCAAGACGTAGACATGGCCTCGATTCATTTAAAGACCCGTCAGCAGACAAGACAAGCCAAGAAGACACGTCAAGACAGACAGTAGTATATATGCATTGTGAAAAAATAACGAAATTCTGCCTCAAGGAGTTGAGCACAGGAAAACTGGACTGGATATGCCTCCTCTTATTGTCAGGAGTAGTCTCTGGAGTAAAAATTTTAAAACATGAGAATATATAAACAGGACGAGAGCGAGAAGAAAACTAGAAACACACAAAATTTCGTATACTCGTGTGCTTCACAGTTTACACACACACAATCCAAGAGTCAGTCTTTATTCTTTACACTCTACACAGATATCTACACAAGTGTGTTGTTGTTGTTCTGCTGTTTGTATTCATTCCAGTCAGCCTTGTTTTATTTTGCTGCATCTGTACACGAGTGCTGCCTGTAGTACACATAGAATTCTTTACAGAAACATTACACACATAATAACATAACCAACTTCTGTTTGCTATGGTTAGCTCCAAGCTTCCATTTCCATCTCATCATCTCATGCTGTTGCTCTTGTTTTTGCTGTATTTATGTTACAGACGGCAGAGTTGTAGTAGAAGTGTAGTGTGATGGTTATTCATTCATATTGTGTATCAAGTGCTTGCTCTCTGTCTGTCTGCCTCGCCTCGTTTCCTTATGCCCACAGAAAATTTTCATTTTGAAGCTTTGTTATTTTATTGCATGTACATAATCTGTATCTTTATTAAAGGTTAACTTTTTTTAAATCTTTCACTGTTATATGTGTATCATGGTAGGTATACCTAATAACTATCAGTTAGTTGTAGGTATCCAGAATTTACTTGAAACTGGTTTCCTATATAATCTTGAGCTTTCATATCCAGCATACACTCTTAGGACTCTAGGATTTTGGTTTACAACCGTGTGATTGTACTGCTCGAGGAACATTACTGTTTTTGACGACTGCATATCACATCTCATCACTAAACATGCAATGCACCAGCATATGATGCAATGGAAACACGGAAAACCAAACAAAGTAATGTGTCGCAGGAACTATTAACCTTATATGCATGTTTTAATGTGAGAGCAGATTGTTTTTCCTGTGGTGAAATGTAAAGTCTGCCTAGTAGCTGCAAAACACACACACTACTTTTGCCATGAGTGTAAAATTTAATATAAACTGCAGCTGCAATAGTGGCGTAATGGGATTATAATGAAAGTATGATTTTAATATGGTTGAGCAGAGTAAACCCATCAAAGCAATTATTATTGCCTAACCGAAGTGCATTTTATATGGTGTTACCTTCTACCTGCAGATGCATGTGCTTGTATGTAAGACCCAGACCTTTCTTCCTCCTTCAGACCCATTCAGTCTTCCTTGACGACTGCAACTCGAACAAAACAGATTCGTCGACGGACGAAATTGAATAAAGAGAAATTAATGTGCATACAAGCTGCTATAGTAGTAAGACAGTATAAAGGAGTGGAACTTCTAAAAGTGAAGTAAAAGGAGACTCCCTTATATATAGCAGTATGCCAAGAAGCTATGTATACACAAATAATATATGTGTGCAAGTTACATTAGACTTGGTGGCTGTAAAAGCAATTCGTAATTACGGAGTATGTGTGTGTGTGAGAGAGAGACGTGTTTTTAATGAGCTGGAAGCACCGCAGCTTTACATTACACCTTTTACACGTCTCAAACTAAACGCCTCTGCATTCAATTTTCCAGTATTCCGTCTCCTGTTGTTACGTTAGCCTAAAATTGCATTTCATGCTGATGTCTATGTGTATAACAGTCCCCAATGCAAATGCTCAGAAAACTACAAGCCCTGATATTGAGAAATTGTGATATTGACTAACTGAGTTGGCCGGGCCAAACAACCGTCCTGTCTTATTATTGTAGATACACGCAGAATACGTAAACAGCACATACATACGTACACATTGAAGCAAACCACACATTAAGAGAAAGATAGAAGCATGACTGTTCTGTTATCGATTTGTTTCTGCTATATATTTACTAATGTATGAATGCAATGATGAAATTGGTTGATATACAGGGAGAATGAATGACAGAAACACCGTAAGACAGGGCAATCAAGCATGAGAACATCAAAAGTTCGGTAGTATTCCTTCTTTTCCAATTACACGTTTGTCTGATGCTGATGGTATTGCCACAATCTCAAAGCGAAATCACCTAACCGCAAAATAATTTCGTTCGTTCTTCTGTTCCTTAGCAAATTCCGCTAGTATTAATTCTCACTTTGCCAAAGTTCATAGTGATTTCTGACCCGAGTAAAGAATTCTAATTGAAATAGCTGCATGATTGCTGTGTAACCGATATGCCACCGGAAGACCGCAATTGGTATAAGAGTTACGGTCTCGTGTAATATAATAGGAGGATAGTTCAATGTGTACTGTGTACAACAAAATGTTACACTCACAGTGTGGTACCCTATTCGTCTGTGCAGAGAAATTGTTGTGTTTCATCTTCCTTGTGTATTGCATGTGTAGGTGTAGAGTAGCATTTACTTATGGTGTGAAATCGTAATACAGTTTTAGCTAGGTATGATGTGTAAAACATCCATTTGATTCACATTACGTTTCCATCCAGTATCTGTATAATATCACCGATATTACAATTTTGTACGTATACAATACACCCATGCATAGTATAGTGGCTGTATGTGCACATGGAATGGTGATGAAAACCTTGTAATTATTTTTAAATTGGTACATGGGGATAATGTGGATAGAGAGTTGGTGTCTGGTCTGGGTAGTATAATTGAATCAGATTAATTCAGATGATTATCGGTATCACATGTGTTGTGAACAATGTGCAAGTTAAAATCATCTCTTTCTCTTTAGTGTAATCATAATAATAACGTTGTGTAGTGCAATCAACATAATAGTTTCTGGCAACACTTGCTAATTCAACACCTACACCACAATATAACACAAGCACATTGCGGCTATATAAGGAGATTTATCAGAGTAAGCTATACTTAATTTTAAGTTATAGTAATAGAGCAGGGTCTGGGTGAGTAATGCATTGTAATAACAATAATAATACACCTTCACAATCACATGCCATTATAATTCAACAAGAGCTTTACTTACGATCAGATGCATTAGAAGTTATTGTTGTTTACCCATAATATTTACATGTAGTTTCAGTAGCGCTTGTAGTATCTGTACTTACAACGTATAAAGATACGACGTATGTATTGTAATGTTGTTGTTGTCATCCTCTTCGTTGCTAATTATTTTTGTTCATAATATATTAACTTTACGACCGTGTGTGTATGTAATACAAGTATAGATGTAATAGGATCTGCCCAGGTTGTCTTTCTGTCTTGGATATACTGCCCTCCTGTTATTTACAATTAGTAGAATTCGCAGTTACATTTGCATTGGTGGAGAGTGGAGGTAATACTTATGTATAGTGTGTAATAGAATAATAATGCCTTGGCCAGACTATAATATGTCTCTGATATTATTATGTGGTCTACCTTGTGTTGTCATTCTCATGCACCATATGTGACACGACGACGGTAGATATGTTCAAATGTGTGTAGTTTTGTGCACGACTTTGCCAATGCATTCAATGGCAGACGTCCAATTTGTAACTTGTTAGCTA
>JAQFYB010002031.1:0-27506 GCA_034694085.1 Pogonognathellus longicornis | reverse complement strand
AAAGCAAATCTATTTTTAAGACTTTTTCACTGGGAGCAAAAATGAAATCGTTAATGCTAGAAAGTTGAGTATGCGAAAATATGATAGGTAAATTACATGTCAATTTTTCACCAACTTTCTGCACTTTCTTTTTCTGCCGAACACTCCATGTATGTGTAAGGTATAAGCGTATACATAGTGATATGTCCAATTGACTGGTGTAACATTCACCAATGGGTAGGATTATAGATATAGCGTATTTTTCTATAGTAAAGTGACCAATCGATGGGCGTGATAAAACTGTTAATGTCGTCAACTAGAATTTCAAAGTCATGTAATAATGGTCTCTAGATTCGGTAGTTATTTCGTATAATGTGTTCAGGTCCACTGGACTGTGTAATTCTACCTCCATAAATGTGTACTTGAGATGTGACAACAATTTTAAGCTTGAAACTGACACAGTCAAAAAACGTCGTAAAGTTTCTACGTACTCTTACAAGCAACAGATTTTGGGAAACTGAAATATTTTTCAGTTTACAGTAGGTAGAGTTGAAACTGTTGCAAAATGGTACCTGACGGAATTAAGGATATAAATTTGGGTGTGAGTTGGAGTAAGATAATGAGTACACAAAAGTTGGTTAAGTCTACTTCGTCACTGTCTAATAAGGATTTGGCACCACAATTTTTGGATTAAGGTTTCAAGTAAATCAAGTCCATTTTAAGAAACGCCTGTGGACTCATGACTATGAAACACTTTGATCTAGTGTAAGACAAAGACCACCTGCTACTATTTACTCCATTTCACTCAGCAAGAACTTAAGACTAGGATAACACCACGCATTCAGATACTTTTACTGAATTACACACACTAAAGAATCTTCTCGCGTTTATCCTGTTGATTAAGAAATGTAAATTCCTACCAAGAATGAGGTCACCGAAATATGCCTTTTATATTATATATACATACATATTGTTTCCTACAGTCTTTTACAGATAGGTAACTTCAAATACACTGTACTATACGTATACATTTCTTTTATTAAAATAAATGCAATGCAATTTACAATCATGTAATATTTAACCTGGACTGGGAAATAATGTCTTGAACACAAATGATTCTAAAATAATAGTCTGTTGCTTTAACGTTTATAAAATACCTGTGGTTTAAGTGTGCGCAATAAAATTTAAAATATTGCAGTTGCTTTCTTTTTCTGTAGGTATTTACTGTGTCAGAGGTGCATATGGTGTGCAGTAAAAATATGGAACCTGATAATATGATGATAAGATGCGACAAACCACTTAAATAAGTAAAATATGCAATTTCGAAAGAGCATCAATCATTTGGAAATTTTTCCATGACTAGTAATCATTGAGCGTGCCTTTGCATAAACACATAAACATTGAATTTACAGATGAGCATTTGATTTCCGACATGAATTACAAAAGTTTGTATAAATCCCTTTATGGCAAATTCTAACAAAGTGCATTTAGATTTAGATAGATGTATGGTGAACGTTATCTCGTGAGAAGTTTGAAAAGTATCAAGGGAAAAGGTCTATTTTATGTCCTCGATTTAAAAACCTTTCTTTATAGAAAGATTTGCAGTCAATTTTGTCTTTGTACAGAAATACGTATAGAACGAATGATGTCTTTATATGGAAGTTTCTGTGTAGAGCTCTGGTCTACGAATATATCAACAAAGAGCCTTGGCATCTCATATGCAAAGTTACTATTCTCTCAGTCCCTACAAGCCTATTGAGAATGTCTCGCCAAATCTTTACAGTCTCAAAGTTGATCTATCCATTTTATATCCCAACTTTTTGCCACTCTCTTTAGACTTTGCTAGTAGATTTGAACTATCTGTCGGCCCTGATTCTAGAAAATCTATCTAAACAAGTGCAAACAGTTCCACTGAGAATCGAAAACTAAAGACGCATAGATACGGACTCTTACAAATCTACATGCTTTTCCAGAAAATAACAGCCTATTGCAAATCATAAAATGCGACCCTATACTGATAGATAGACATTAAATGACGTCAGAACACGCAAAACACATCACAAGTAAAAGTGAACGCAAAGTTCAGAGAACAATGCGAGAGAAAGTGTTGTGCCTTTATTAGAAAACATTGCTTTTCCAAATAAAGTAGTTCCTATATCTCATTCAACTTTATTGTGTATCACAAGTTATTGTCAGTTCTAAACCAGAACTTGTTTAATTCGATAAATTTTATCAGCTAATCATCATGTAGAACTATACAAATGTGGAACCCATAATTCCACAAACGTAATTTAATTTCCTTACTTGCATTGATATAAGAGCTACAAACTTTAGGGATCCGATAATGAATTTCTTCGTCGCTTCCAATATACCTAAATACTTAATTTAAATTATTTTAATCATAATTTATTCTTGATTTACTACAGGAATATAAATATCTACCAACCTACCTATATTATAATAACTTATAAATCAGTAGAGTCACTTAACAATAAAATCGTTTTATTTTATTTTATTTTAAATTATATAATTTACATAGATCATTAGGTACACTTGATTCCTGGCATAAATTAATCCAATTTTATACGATCATGCAGTTTAAAATACCCAAAACACACTGCTTACTGCTGTGACACCGAATTGCATGTGTATCTCATGGATGCTTCGACAGATGTCTTTTTCCTGGATTTCAAGTCGAGATTTATCTAGATTTAACCGTGTCAATGTGTTACCACTACTTGTGTGTAAATCAAAGGAGTTGAATAAAAGCCCTTACTGAACTATTTTAAATGCAAAAGGGAGACATCACAAATCAAAGCTTACACGGAAATAGTGATAATAATGAATGCGACATTCAGTTTGGATGAAAGCAGGAAGATTCTATTTCTAGGACTCTTCATCAAAAGATAGTGGAACGAGTGGTTGCTTATCTAACATGAGATTTTCTAGAGAAAGTCAACCTCAATCAGAAAATGCATTTCATAATTTAATGTCGTTGCGTCTTTGACAAAGATAGGATCTGAATTTTGTAAGCCAGTAGTTTCGTTTCATATCACCCACACCAATGTGCTTTCATTTCGTATCTCAAGATAGAAGGATAAAAATGCGGAACGACATCAGTCAACTCCTTTCTCCGACTCTGGGCATTGTATACAATTCACATTTACGGTTAGCACATCTGCCAAGTTCTACACACACGACATCAATTCAAATGACAACAACTCAACATGCAGTCAGGCTCCCGTATTAATTCATTCTTTCTTAACAGTAAACATATAATATTATACACATGAATATTGCGTAAGGAAATCAAAATTACAACTACCCTCCCGGATATACTAACAGGGAATGTAATAATCTTCACACTGTGTTTTCACTTCCATGTATTCTGTTTTGTTCGTGGAAACAAAACTTCTTGTACACATTCTCCCAACTCAGTTAATAACATTATACTTCTTCGTATTATTAGAAAATACTTAGAATACAAAATACTGAGAAAATGCGTTTTGTAGTCTTACTTATATTTATATAATAAACAGACTCCGGTTGTAGTTTCCCGGTGATAAAAATTGTGTGTACATATCGTCTATTATTAACTCAAAATGAAAACATTACGACGCAAAAACTATGACCTATGTATAGTTTAGATAGTATAAAATAAACTTTCACCTTTATAGGGCTCCAAGTGTGTTTACCTTACCAACATAAAAGAAATGAATGAAAGAAAGAAAATGAACGTAATAATTCACAGGAAGAGGCTTTTACAACTACTAGAAGTTCTATTTGAACAAAAGCATAGCGTGTAACTACAAATCAACTCATACATGAAAGAGAAACGAAATGGATTTTCCCACGAATTTCTTTATTTGATACACAACACATTTTAAAAATATACCTACCAGAATAGAAAACAACGAAAAAGTTAAGCGTTTTCTACGGAAAGTCTTCCAACTAACAAAGTATACCAACCTAAGTCAATTTTTTGATACCATTCAACTTTCTCCTTGGGGCAAAGTGTGAATGGAAAGATATTGTATTTTGATACTATTAATAGGTGTACAGTGTAGGAGGAAATTCGGAAGATATGACGAAATTCAAAAGAAAACATTGCTAGTGTATTCAATTATAAACAAAATGTTACAAAGTTGCAGTACGTACATGGTTGTTTGATTGGGGAGAAAGCCCGTGAAAACCGTCTCTATTGCAAAATTCATATATTGCATGTTCGCATAACTTAAACATTTTTATGCACCACCAACGCGAATTTAGTGATAGAAACAGTGGTGATAAAGAGAAAAAAGTTTAAAACATTTAGTAGGGTAGACTGCTGTAATTTGCCCAGTGCTGTAATTTGGCCTCAATCCATTATTTCGGCTAATCCTGGCTCGATTTCGCTAAAATTTTGAATATAAGTGTCTAAAATACAGATCGGTCCGGTAACGAAAAAGTTTTGTTGTGCGTTTGAAATTCACCTTTCAAAAAATGAAAAACTCATTTTTTTCACTAATTAACTCAAAAGTATTTTTTTGTCATTCAAATATTTTACGCAGTTTTAGCACTCTTGATTACTATTTGATTTCAATTGTAAAATATTTTTTAGTTACTCACTGGGAAAAATAAAAGTTGAAAAATGGAAGTGCTGTATTTATTTTTGGCATCCAACAAATAAGCATACATTTTAATTATTATTTTGTCTATGGATATGTCCCGGTGACGAAAGACGGACTTACTGAGATCATAACATGAAAAGAGACCAAAAGAGTAGTACCCTTAACCATTCCTGAAAGGAGAACATTAGTTATATCGCTACAGCGGCAACAATGTGGCAATGCTAAGGATGATTTTTTATTGGAGATGGTCCATTGGGATGCATAAGACCTGGTTATAAGCTAAATTGTATAATACCAATCGTTAATCAGCCCTAATAAATAAGTGGCCAAATTACAACACTCGTGATGTAATTTGACCAGATTTTATTCTTATTTTTTAAAACGATTCATTCCTAAATGTGTATAAAAATTAAATGTGTACCTAAGAAAAGAAACAGCTTTAAAAGTTGCATGCAATAAAATATTGTGAAAATATTTATAGTGAGTTGAGGGAATTTTTCCCTTCAATACTGGCCAAATTACAGCACTCTTCCCTACGTAAGAAAATTAACCCAATTGTATTGTAGGGTGTAGAGGAAACAGAAAGACAGCAACAAGAACGTTGTACCTACACATAGGCACTCTAACATTGTGCACGAAAATAGATTTTCTTTTAAAGCGTGTATATATACATAGTCCGTGCAAACTGTATCCTGGAGATATTGAAATTTAGTGTGAAACCCGGTTATTACTACAGACAGCTCGTGATAATACAAAGTCTGTGCACCAACAGTTTCCCAATTTAATATAATTCAACCCGGCTTTTCTTCTTTGCTTCGTTTACCTTCTGTGTGTGTATCTATCGATTTCTCCTTGGCTTAGTATACCATTATTAAGTTAAACTTATTACCACTACGTACTACAGAAGGTATTGTAACATAGATTATATATATTAACTATATTCTATTTCACACTACAATACCAGCATGTTCACAATCAGCGTAACTTCTTTCGCCCAGTATAACATAATACTATCTCTGTGAGTAGGTAATGCATATAATGCTCAGGCATTACACTGATAAATGCTTACAAGTAAAAGATAATGTGAACACGGTAGGACCACCAACATTTGTACGCAATACTACATACTACGTACGGTAAATAACAAGTCTCTCCTAGCCCTCTGCTTTACTTTGCCCATTTCAACTTGACTTGTATCTAACTAGCGTACAGCATCTACTACTATTACTCTATCTATATACAACCACTTATATACCTACATAGAATACTATTGCTAACAGTTTCTACAAGGTTGGTTTAAAATTACTTATCTTACATCGGCTTCCATTGTAATATATTTCGCACAGTGATATTATTTGCTATGCGTTTACTTGGAAAGGAACCTTTTGCAAATATATGCACATGCTGCTAAGAACAAAATACATAAGAATGTATCCAACCTGAAAGTTTTGCTTTACTTATGCTCGTCGTCGCTTTATTTGGTTTAGCTTGATAAGTCGTAAGCTAACATCAGTTTATTTAATGCATGAATATAACGCCTCCATACAGTCACCCGTACAGTACAAAGCACTTAACTAGCACTGAAGTGAAAGCAAACCACGCCCTGGCTATATTACTACATTATCATGTATTGTTATCTCTGAGGACAAAGTGCAGTGTACCAAGTCGACAGTGTTTTAACTAAATGATTTCCCGTATACCACCAGAGATAAATATTGGACTAGCACAGCACAACGCACAGAAAGAGCGGGAGGGAGAGAGAAGGCGAATGTCGGGATTTCAGTTTTGCCAAGTTAAGACAGAGAAATGCTCGATGACGAGAAAAGTATACACATGGTTGAAAGGAACCACATAAAAATTCATAATACTAAAGACTGCTGCCATACACCATACGCATATACCTAATGTACATAACAAAAAGGATATGCAGTATGATATGCCTAATATCATAGATAGGTATCCAACTATATTCTATACGTAGTTGGTTTGTTACTAACGAAAGCATAAAACAAAACAAACCAAGGCAGGTGATAAACATAACTGGATACACAAAAGGATATGACGATACCACCCGTTACATGGATCTTCCTTATATAGAACAGCTATAATAGAATTACTACATAGAACTGATATAAAGAGATTAATAAAACTACTTATCAAAACACACTACATGCTACATCCACATGCATATTCTCGGAGTACAAAACTTTTTTTAGTTTCAAGGTCTTTTTAGCCTATAAAGTCGTCGAAATGTATTATTGTTATCGTAGCTCAAAATAATTGCACGTAAACTACTACACTGTGTGTGTATGGGTAATTGAGTGAAATGAAGTGCAATTCGATTCCTGTCTGTCGGCTGTGTATATAAAAGTGCAAACTGCTATTCTAAGGACTGATATCAACATCAACAAACAAGTAATAGCATCACACCAAACATGTGTGCAATAATGAGGGAAAATCACGCAACAACTCCGACAACCAGCTGCCCATTAAAGTAATAATAATAATGAGGGTTATAAACCGTATCATCCGAAAGATGTTAGAGTATTATTTCTCATATGTACATACCTGCCTACCTATACTTAAAATGGGGCATGCCTAAAGAACAGACCTCATTTTGCTACAATATTGTTCAATACACTAGTTGTAAAAGTCGTAATGCAATGAAAACTTTATTTCGTATAAACGAAGCAATAGCTACGTGTATAATCGAACTGACATTTCTATTACACAACTAACAACATTAACACACTATATACATATAGCACAATACCAACACTGTTACATCGCACATCCACAAGACTTCATATTCGTCAGAACAAATTAACTTTGAAATGAACCTGCCATGAAGGATGAAGCTCAGTCAGAAAATAACTTCTTTCCTATTTATAAACTTTGGCCATTCACAAGTTCACAAAGTAATACAACGACAGCTTTGCTCTTTGTTGGTCTTATGCATGAACAATGCTGCAAAATTATTTTAAATTAAGAATTATACGATTGCATGCGTGTATGCAACATTTGGTTTTTATTCAACAATAAATAAACCACATTACTTTTGGCTAATAAATAATTGATAGATTAGAATCTTGGTGTCACTGTTTCTTTGAATTATAATGCGAATAATATGCAATATCCGAAAAGTATTCACATTAAATACCACCTGCAAACTGGATACAAACATGATACCATGTACCTACTAGGAACAGTATGCTATTGGTAAAGCTAGCTAACACCGCGGTCACAATCAAGAATATATTTCATTCTATGTACAGATGTAGAATTACAGGAGATTTGACTGGAAATGTATCCGGTGAGCCCGACAATTATTTATTGCCACGTCTGATGCCTGAAGACCATTCACTGTACACGCTGTGTGTGTGCATATATATACATACGAGAACATTACATGACACACTTATTGTTAGTGTGTTGTAATACACGTAATATGTACTAACGTATAAAGAATTGCAAATACGAATGGTACCCCACGCGTGTTTGTCTATAAACATTGCTCTGTAATTAAAATTTACAATGTACACTCATTTGACAACTCTTTCATCAGAACGTCACGTAGACTGAGGTTGTAAAACATTAGTGTAATGTAACTCAAGGCTCTAACTATTTATTACATCATGAGTCATGAGAGTCAGGTGGACCGTGTTTATTGTTCAATCACATTTGATGGACATTCTAATGAAATTCATTGTGTTCATTTGTCATTTAGTCTATACATTTATATGCCATACATAATACATACTTTTAACAACTGTCCATATTGCTTCAGTAAGCAACGGAAACCCACATTGTTACACAATACCATGATATTTTCAAAACTCATCTACAACAACCCCCACATTTTCCTGCGCATTTACCGATGCCACTTGACAACTTATGACAATCCTCCCACCGCTTCTGTCTGCTTTCTTTGTATTTTCATAATTTCATTTCGAATGGAATACGGGAATATTGTGTTCACAATGCCTCAGTAAGCAGAAATAATCATATGAACAAAACATTGTAGGCACATGAAATCTTTATAGGAATACTGTGACAAACTGTAGTGAGTGTTTTCTAGGTGTAGTTTGGAAAAACATCATTACTTGCAAAGAGTTGAAGCAAAGGTAAATTACGTTATCATTTATCAATTGAAGGTGAGTCCCGTATGATCTAAAATATAATGGTTGTCAGTCAGTAACAAAATACTTTGAAGGCTTTACTTTAGTCAGCGATTGTCCTGGGATGTCAACTTGTGCTCAAAAGACACGTGCACTCAACTGAATAATCCTGCCGTGGCGTGTGCAGTTGACTATAAAGGAAAATGTTGAGATACTAAATATCTTACAAAGTAAATGCCAAAAAGTGAAATCCCTTTGACACTTCCACATTGACTTCACCTCTTAAATACAATACTTACTAACAGTACAGAAACACACAACAGAATGTATACGAGAGAGCTAATAAGTATGTAAATTGCATGAAAGCTCAGTATATTAAATACGTTACAGTGTATGGAAATATTTGAGGTAGTAAAAAGTATGAAATACACCGAATTGTATTATGCGAGGAGTCTGAGCAAGGAATGAAGGAGTAGTGTACAAATAAGTTATCATAAATGAAAATAACGTTATACACAAAAGCTACAGTTGCATTGCGAACCAAGACAAAGTTTAGCAACGGAATTCTGCTGGTGGTGGTAATAGAGGCAAGATACATGGTTTGCATATTTGTGTCAAAGTCGTTTGAATGAATTTCTACAGCAGACCCAGAACCGCTGCTGCAGTTTAGTGTATCTTTGGCAGTTTTCCTCTCGTTACTTTCGCTTGCCTCTTTCCCCTTGTATCTTTTGGCTTTGCCTTCAAAGAGAAAGTGTGTTCTTAGTTTTTTGTCGAAGGTAATAAGTAGGATTAAGTTTAGTTAGACGTTATATGGTGTAGCAATATGAAGTAATAGCGAAACAATGAATAAGCTTACAAAAACTTACATAGCCAGTTACAAATAGATATAATGTACACTACCAAACACTTAGTGACGTCACGATAATAACAAAAGCCTAAGCTTGTAGTAAACTGTCTATGCTGGTATGGTAGTAGCAGGTTGGTAGAATTATACAGACAGGTTTGTACATAGTGCATGTAGAAGAGATAGTAAGTAGTCCTACATAGTGTAGTAGCTGCAGCTAAGGTTGTTTTTAAACGAAATAAAACGGAAAGTACAAAATATCCTTTCATGTATCACGACTAAAGCTAAATGCATTTTCTAACATCCCACTCTTCTTTAGTTAGGCAATTTATTTTCATTAAACGAACATAGAAAGGAAACTTTTCAAATAATTACGTAGTTACACAGGTACAAAGTGCAAAAAGTTTTCCAATTTTCTACACGTGAAAGCCTAAACATTGAAGTTGATGTCATGATTTATTTATTCTAGTGTTTTTTATCTCCTCCACGTTCATATGTTCTTGTAGTCCTTCCTATCCATTGTGATTATGTATTTGTGTCAGGGCAAGAAAAGCTCTCTCTTATACACAGAAATTGTTTGGGTGCAATATGGTAAAGTGAAGTAGTTTCTCAAACAACGCTTTGTATGATGACGACGAGCCTTTGTGATATCTTTTCTTTAGTGATATTCTGTACGTACCTAAGCTATAGCACAATGGTACCTACACACGCCATTACACCCAAATTCTTGACTTGAGCCTCATATATCACATCAAAAGACCAGTTAGAAAGTCATATACCACACACGGAGAAAGTATACATAGGCATTTACTTATATACCTTTTACCTCTATACCTATACACGTATATTTACTACTTATAGGTACTCATAGGTACTTATGGGTACTTATATAATATTATTATATAACCTATAATAAGTGAAAACAAGACTTCTAGTTGAGTTTGAGTGCACACAGAAAGTCCAGCAGTATATTATATAGTATGTTGATAACACGCAGAAGGAGAAACGGACTGGGACTGGGACAGAAAGCTAAATTCTTAATAAAGAATACAAAAACCGGAAATACTTTTTTGAATGTTGATGACATGCACAGACAGTAGTAGTAGAGGAATTCGTGGCATTTGCATATATTGTAAGGTCTCTCTGCCCATACATTCACCGGACAAAGTTAAGTGAATGTCCTCATCTACAATTCACTATATAGATTAAAATTGAAATAGGTACTTGTCAAAGAAGAATAGAAAAGGCTGGCATTCAAAGACCTAAATACTACTATAGGACCTTTTATTAGTTCGGAAAGAGCATAGCAAAGAACTCATCCAAATTCCATCACATTTGTCTGCCTCTTGAAAATTCACAAGTCTTTTCCCACTTTCGTCTCTGTCTGTACATTAATTTTGTTGATGATGAGTGTATTTCATTTCACTCCATAGTTTAACAAACTATGACTTTCCATTGTATTCTCGTCTTTATGTGTGTGTGCAGACGTGAGAGTTTTAAATGAATACCCCTGCATATATTGTAATAATACAATGCAATACTACGTAGCATGGCTTTGTAAATGAATTTGTAATCATTATACATACAACTAATCTATGCAAAATATTATTTTATTCTCTCACAATTTGCAGTCTACATGAATGAGAACTTATTCGTATAGTCTATACCGTACTTTATAATAATGCATTTAGTATTTTATTGTGCTTGTGTGCACATTTACGACACTTAGGTAGTGGAGTTAAGTGAAGTTGTTGACGAGCTACTAATTAAAAGTTTAGAGAGTAATAAAAGCGAGAGAATCAAAATGAGGAAGGAGTACAACAGAGTACATAGAGGATTTGAAAGTGGAGATGAAAAAGGCTGTTGTGGCCGACAGAAGAAGGCAGAGAAGATGTTGAGGAACGAGAAAGTATTCGTTGAGTGAAAATGCAATCTCTTTGATTGAATGCAACAAAGGAGTACAAAAACAAGACAAGACGCTCACCATAATAAGAGAGAATTGAAGTTGTGTGTGTTGCCTCTGTTGAATTAGTCTAGAGAGCCTCTTGGCTCTTTCCACGGTTGGCATAATCCCATGATTTCTAAGTTGTTGCGGTTCGACTGGATGCATACCTTGGCTGTTATCATCATGGTAATCAGGTTGGTTTTCTCTTCCACCATTAGGATGCGTGGAAATATTAGACGAGCTTGATGGGCTTCGTCGATCGAAATTTTTGCACATTTCCATAATGCTATTGTTGGGCACACCATTTTTTCTTGTGTTGTTCGGGCGAAGAGGTTTGCTGGGACTCTTGGGGCTTTTCTCTTTTTTTCTCCGACTTGTCTTATCTGAGTCGGGAATTGGAGCAGAAGGGAAATTGGGACAGATTGGACTGCGACGGTTGTGATGATGATGATCGCTGAAACCGGGTTTCGAGGGTGACATTGATTGTTCATACGGTGGACTGGTGGGGACAGACGAATTTCTCAAATTGACTCCGCAACAGCTCGTGGTGCTGAGTGCCGGTCCTGAAGCTCCACTTCCACTCGAATTGATCCGGAAGGAGCTGGAATTTATTGACGCCTCGGAAGAGCTATGAGATAAAGAGCAAGATCCTGAACGCGAGACAGACCTTGAAGACAGTGCAGATAATGAATCAGGAGTTGCAACAAGCAGACCGTCTTTTTCATCAAAACCTTGGATGACAAAAAGCCTGTTACGACTATACGAAGAGACAGCCTCATCTGGATCGTCATCTTCTGTACTCGACTCTCTGGGGTTATTTAATTTTCTCGTTTCACCACCTTCTGCATTGTAAACATTTAATCTTGGGATGGACTTGAAGGAACTGGATGACGCCATGGGGAATCGCTCTGCGGAAGGCGGAGAGTGAGACTCTGAAGAATTGGCTGAATGATAGGGTCGAAACATGTGGGGCAAAGTCGAGCCAGAAGAAACAGTTTCGAGGGGAACAGCTGCAGCCAATATTTCTGAATTGGTTGGCGAGTTTCGACTGGAACTCCCAAATTTCATCAAGTTCATCAAATCGCCAAAACTACCAGCACCTCCTGCACATTCAACAGCTGACATGGCCAGAGTAATAGAACCTCGGTGATGGTCCAAAGGCGTTGTGGAACCATTGTGGCTCCTGTTGATTCTTGGCAGAGAACGAACTCCCGTCAATGGCATTCCAGCCGAATATCCTCCGACGCAATCTCGACCGTCCTTGCCAAATAAAATACTTGCACTGCTGCTACTGTACGTGTGACAGGCATTCCCTTTGGTCTTGAAATTTCGACGAAGAGTTACTCCTTCAGGTATCATACACGATGGTGATACTCCAGCCGAATTAATTTCATTGTCATTATAAATAGAAAGGCTGGGAGATGTGGCTGTTGACCCTACATTGACCTTTTCCTTTGAAGAGCTATTAGTATTGTGTGTCATCGATTGGTTCGCAGCAGAGGGAAGTCTTGACAGATCAATATCTGGCAAACTGCTTGATCGTCGACGAAATAGACCCATGTTTCTTATCCGTGCAGCTTGAGTCATTGTCTGCACGAAAGCAACCGAAGATTCCATTCCCCCTTTTTCTTTTACTGTTTCTTCCAATTCGCTTGCAACTCTTTGCACTTCGAGTGAGACTGACTCCCCTACTTTCTCACTTTTCTCCAGCAACTCTAATTCTTCTATAGCTAAACCAAGAACTGACTCTCGATTTCCACAAGCTGTCAACATGGATGATGATGAGTTGACAGCCAACAAAGACACTTTTAGCGGAAAAAGCAAGGCATATTCGAGACGAAATTTCTCAGACACTTCCTCTTCATCATCTCCTACGCTGGAGCTCATGTTACTGTTTTCATTGTCGTTCAAGACGGATTTCTTTTCAGGACTCGTTGAATATCTCAGCTTATCGGCCATTTTGCTTCCTGTCATACACACTAATACTCTCACCAAGAAACCTAACAACTACTCAAACTCATACAACCGCAGCAGACAACAGCAACTTTGACAAAATATGGTGTCATATACCAATGGAGAGTATTATTCAATATAAAATGTACACGATACCTAAGCACTGCTTTTAATATTAGACAGACTTTCTGTGGGATTCTGAAGGGTTTTACACCTACAAAGCAATAGGTAGTATCTATATTAGTATTTACGGTTGATCCTGGATTATTGTTTTCAATTAATTTTTATGCCAACGTGTAAAAATCCGAATAATTTTGCACGATTATTACACTCGAGTATTTTCCCATGTATGAAATCTTGATTTTGCGATTTTGTATGCAACATTGTCAAACGGGGAAGCACTAAGAAATGTGTACACCATATCCAGTCTCAAAATCCTCGATTGAGAAGAGTGGCAATAAATATTCAGAGAAGATTTCATTTTCTAGTCACATTCACAGTGGGTATTAAGTTAGAATTCTCAGCAAAAAGCATTCCGCCATAACGAACATAAGCCCGCTATTTCATGAGACACATACTAACTACTACGGGAAAACGAACACCCACAAAATAAAATTCATTGATTCGATTTCAAAATTGAAGAAAACTTTTCTCCCCAGGATTTTTCATTTTGCAGCCAAATCGAGCACTTTCTTATTCCATCTTATTATTATTATTATCACCAGATATCCTTACACAAGTACGTTTTCACTATCTACAGCGTATACTTTCTTCTCTATCCACACGATAATATTATTATGCAATGCAAAAATTCAGCGTTTCTGTAGGTATTACGTATGGCTTTCCATTCTCATAAATATAATCAAGTGGGCGATAAAAGAACACACTTGCACTTCCATCCTCCAGTTCCCGGTATGGAATGAGGCTGACTTGGTATTTGTAAAAACTGTGTCATCCTTAAGCGTACCACAAACCAAATTGGGGATTCATAATAATATTACAGTATGTGGGTGAATAGGTAGGTAATATCGTTCCAAAATTCAGTGGTAGTAAACAGAATACTAGTGGTATACTCATTCAACACCTTAGAAGTAAATGCACACACTGTTAAACAAACTCATGCGAATTTTTATATTTATGTCATTATAAATCCACCGCACCTTGCCGTTTTGGTTCCTATATCAAATCTACTATAAAAACAATATTGTATAATACTGTATACAAAACTGCGTGTTTGAATTATAATCGAAAGAGTTTTTTTATAAAATCTGCAACTGTGTGTACCTATAATATACAAAGGAAACGTGCACTGAGATAAAAGTGTAACTAAAAATCAGTTGATGTAATGTAAGTTGAAGTGTGGACACGAATGAGGATTTTTCTCGACGATCCGATTTTTTATCACCAGCTTGCTCAGTGATAAGATGTGTAATGTCATTAGCAGTAGGATGGATGAGAAACTCATATCACATTATGAAGATACGGATTAGGAATGAAGAGTGACGACCAACTCGAGAGAAACACAATCCCATCATCCCACAAAAACAAGACGGGTTCTCTCACAACACATAAATTCAGTACCCGCACAGCCAACAGTCAGTGTCGTCTTTCAGTACGATTGTGTATGATCAAGTGCTGCTATCAGTACTTATTACTTGGATTCTGTCGTATCAAGCCGAAACAGTTAACAGGCTCCTTCACTTATACTACCACCACTACTTGTCGTGGTGGTTAGGTTACTCGCTATTGCTATTGCTTTTAGTATGACTGTCGTAAAACAATATTACATGCTGCCTATTATGACCACTATGATTCCTCCACAACTTTAGCAAAGACAGACAGCTCTACCACTACCACTGGCTTAGGTCGTTAAATGTGTAATAATAATATTCAATGCGTAAATCTCTAAACGTTATAAACATGTATACCGTAAATATATAGGTAGCTATGTACTTTAGTATTCTGATACTATGTGTACAACCAGAGCTTCCACAAACCCTAAGCTTAATTTTATACCTAATTGTGGTCTTTCTACTTGAGTCAGATATAATTAGAAGAGTTCAAGTGGCTATCCCATGTCAGGCGACATATTGCACACACTACTGCTCATGAAGTCATAATACCATCATGGTATTTTATCCCTGCCATAATCCCACTGTCTATATCTAGGCTAAGTATTACTGTACTAGAAAAGAGCAAGTTAGAAGTATAGTATGTACTATTGTCAAAATGGTCTAACGTATTACGTACATAGTGTGCCGTTAAATGGGGAAGTTAAGCCTGTATAACTGTGCAGAATTGTACACATTCAATTTAATAGAAGTGTATAAAATTTTGCCTTGAACGATTTGTTTTTACATGCTCCCCTTATTCTGTTTTATTGTCGTAAACAATATTGCAAATATGTTTGCAAAGCCACAAGTCTTTACAAGAACAGCTGAGTTTGCACTGTTCCTCGTTGAATCATGCATAGCAAATATGACAGTGATAAATCGTAGACTCAAAATGAGTAAAAAATACATTTTTCTTATACATGCTTGCTATGAGTCACACAGTGTCTATCTAACTCTAACCGCAAATTCGATAGCATAATGCATAACTGTCCCAACTGTTGTTTGTGTGTGTGAATAATACATGGTTCAATGTAATTAATATATCCAGACTATTTTAAGGTTAGTTTAGCTACAAATAACTGGTACAAATTCCTACTCATTCACATGACACTTAGTAGATAGGTTAGACTAACCGCGATAGGAAATTGAGTATAAAGACAATATGCAGCATTAGTATCTGTCTCGTATAATTCTGCTGCACTATAAATTAACCGCAAGTGTAACTACAGCAAAATATCTTTCTTATTTTCCCTTTACACATTAAATATTCACCTAAAAAAATTGCACATTGGACTGTGTACTCTGAACAAATAATCTCGCTTATCAATATAGACACATGCTTTGTTTACTTAACATTAACATTGAATTATAAAAAACATTCAACCATACATTTTTATTGCGTAAAAGAGGAAGGGATATTTGACAACTGTTTGCACAGATTGTTGTATATTGAATTGCGAGATTTATTCATGAAAATCGGTTTATATACATACATACTGTTGCTAGCCGCTTTTGTGTAAAGTAAACCCCACAAATTGTGTAGAATTTAGTAAAAGTATATTACACACTGCGGCTACAGTATACTTTTAAACAAAATACCCTATATTAACTTTACGCTTTTATCTGTCACAAAAGAGAGTAACAATAGAACTTCTGACTAGTGAATAGATACAAAACCTTTGATAAATCTTTACACTTACAGCCTTCACAATATTCAGAGATGTACTTTTAATGTACCTACAGTTAAATGTGAGTCATGTATCTTCAAATATCTGCCTACAAACTTTTTACTAGTTACATAGGGAAAACAAAAGTACCTACTTATATATGCCCCCATATTCAACAGAAAAGGTTATATTCCGGCATAAAAAGACTCACATGCCTTGCATGGTCTACAAAAGGGAAAACAAAACTGTTTGCAAAACATTTTCACACATTTTACTCATTCACACAATTCCCTTTCTTCACAACTACTACTACTTTTATCAATCTGATTGCATTGACATTGAGTGTCGTAAATACTAAAACTTGTCTGTGAATCTAAGGTGTATACGAATGCTTCTTTCACTGTGGACAATGGAACGTAACAATTGCATTGAGAATGCTTGAAAAGTTTCACAAAAAGCATAATTCTTCTCAACTCAGTCCTTTGTGAGCAGTTTACTTAACTTTTATATCGTTTATTTTTCTCGAGTGCAAAGTATTGAAAATTGCGTTTCCGTTTATAGAAACTGACAAGTGTATCTGTCTTGAGTTCAGAAGGGGCCTGTCTCTTCTGTTCAGATTTGTAATTCCTATTGACTTGTTCGTGAATTATGATGGCAATGAGAGTTTCCCATTATCTGTATATCTTTATACCTATACAGGATAGCGTGAACAAACTACAGAGTGAAAGACAATACTTTTGTGCCCCCATTTTTGTCTATGCATGTGTTAACAATGTATGAAATGTATTACTCCTATCTGTACTGTAGCACATACAAAGTACAAGTAGTATCGGCACTGTAAATAGCAATGTTCAATGTATGTGTGGGTGCCTATATTTTTTGAATAGCTGATAGTTCCACGAACAATCTGACGATCGGCTCTTTTCCGAAAAACTTATAGACGAAACTGTCAAGAATTTGAGAGGAGCGAGTGCTTTTATTGAGTTGTACGGCCTCGGAGATTTTCTCCATTTGCCTCTGTCATCCCGCAGAGATTTGCGAGGTCATCTTCTAGGGAGGTTCTACCTTTACTACGGATTCCACTCAAACAAAGTAGAGATCCTAGGTTTCCTATAATATCATTTTGGAGTTTTCTACTTTTATGCATGTCTCTGTCTACAGGAGCACCGCATTAAATTAACTATCACCAATAGCGAGGAAATTGTGAGCGCAGCAAGCTAACCCACTCTGTAATAAACTAGTTACATACTGCAAATACCTAAGAATATTTTGCGCCTTGTCATTTCTTCTCATATGTATGCCATGAAATGCATGTGCCATGTTGTACTATGTACATAGTAGTCTAGTCAGTATACATAATACTATTACTTTCCACATTTTCTTCTCGTCTGTGTATGTGCTTCCAAACTACCTACCTAGTTTAATTTAACTGGCTTTTCCTATTATCCAAGCATTGTTCCCTCTACGACTTTTCTGGACATTCACACTCACATAAATTGTATTTTACACTTTTTTCCTATTTTTCCAAAACTTTATGCCTGTTTGGAGAAAAGCACTGTAGAACCATTTTTGTTGAGAATGTTTGTCTGGTCAACAGCAGAAATCTTTTATAAAAAACAAGTAGTCATTATTACACTCTCGGCCAAAACACACTACAATGTCCAAAGTGTACTATACCTACTGTTGAAAACTTTCATCACACTGTAGTCTTTCGTTCTACATAGCAGAACATAAAAGTGTCTGTCTTTCCATTTTCGTCCATTGCAAGTATCCCAGTTGCCTTTCTACCAACTACTGTGACATAAGCATTAAATATTATACCGAAAGAGAAAGAAATTGATGCTGCTAATGCAATGTAATGGAACGGCATGAAACAAAATGTAATGTAGCTGTGAGCGCTCCGAAGACTTAATATAACGAGGTGCTATGTATACTCGTCCTTAGAATGCTATGGACATGAAACAGAAAAGCAGGAGCAACAACCACTATATTATATTATTTCAAAGTTGTGTTGCATTAGACGAGTTGTATACTCACATAGTAATAGTCGCAGTCATGGCCATGTCATGCAAGTCTCCCAAGACCGCATCGAGACTCCTCTAGAGTCTACAAGTGTACAGAACAACGTAGACTCCGTACTAGACCAAGAAATAGACAATAATGCAGTACAGAAGGAAACTAACTCAACTCTGTTATTATTATGTGGTGAGAGAAGCTGTAGCAAATATCCAGTCGTGATAATCGTAACTAAAGATAAGTGCGAATTGTGTCGCCTTCCTTATTTCTCTTTAAATGGAATACAGTCTCATGTGCATACTCTTCTTTTGCTCGGCTCAATGGCGATGACTCTTTCTTCCAATCTTAAGTGCCACAAAAACACTGGATGAAGGCTTAGCAACTAATAAAAATAAAACCCGGGATGATTACTCATTGCATTAAACCCATGACTTTTCCGTCAGGTTTCTTCTTTGTTTCTTATTAGAAATTATAGGCTTTGCCTTACTTTCGCCATCGTAAAAAAGTGATGGTTATGACAACTTCTAGGGGTAGTATTAGAAGTAGTAGTCCTGTATAATCATATTTGACATTTGTCCAAAAAGCTCTTTCGAAAACATTAATAACGTCTTTACAGAACTACCTACTTAGTAAGTCGACTACAATGCTGCGAGTTATATGGCACAACATTTAAGTCCTGCTCTCTTTAGAATTAATCACTTGTGGAAATTTATGTGCAGAACTAATTGCTTTCTTTGAAACAAGTTGGAGTGACAGAATTCATTGAGACGTTACGTAAATACTCCTGTTGCAGATTTTCACGAGCATTTTAAGCATGCACTTTAATGGCTCATAGCGTTAAGAATGTAACAGTAACTAGTAATTCATCGAGTTACTTGATTGATGATGAGGATGGGAAAGGAAAGGAAAGTTTTATAATTGCTCTGCATTTCCCGTTGTCGTCTAACTCGCTTCATTCAACGGGAAATGAACGTTAATAGAGTTGCCACAACTTTCTTTCTTAATTAGCTCTTTTAGTATTTCGCTGCACAATATTGTTCTAAATGAAAACTTAGGAAATCTAATATGATGCTAATGCCCTGTAAACGAATCACTGTGATTGATTGAGTAGAACAAATACTCAACAATTTTGCTCATTACTGTAATCATCAAGAAATATCATGTAACCAGAATATATGGTTTATTAGGGAAGTTTTATGTATACACTAATACATATGATGTGTGTAGGTTAGGTACATTCACCCAAGAGATACACAAATTGTTTTTGTTTCACAAATTTTCTTGTTTTTACGTGAATTACTACATCTTGAGACTTGAGACGTTGCTGGTGCAGTGTCGTCTGAACTCCAACTAACAACGGGATAAGAAAGAGCTAAGAAAGTCACAAAAAGCCGACAGAGAAACGAGAACTTCAATTACGTTTGTTGGTGTTGCAAGCTAATTAGATTTCTCCATTCAATTTCGTTGCTAGAAAGCTAATGAGATTTACCTAGCTGACTTTTATCTGAGTCGATTGTCACTGGAGGGAGGTACACCTATCTTTGTTACTGCAGTCCAACCAACTGCAACTAAAAACATTTCTCCCTACAGCAGTCACACTGTTGCTGTTAACGTCTTTTGTCTACAACGACAATCCAACACCACTGAACGAATAGTTAGCTTCTACTTCTAGAACTATATTCATTGTCCATACATGTGAAAATTTCCCCTCAGAAAGTAGATGTTACATAGGTAATATAATATTCTTTGTATTATAATGATTCGGTTCGGTAATCAAGTGCAATATTCATCTTTTTTTACAAATGCCTTTACATCATGTTTACCTTTATTATTTTATACATATTGTATTATATCTGTATATCCATTGCATAGGGTGTAAAGATCTAAATACTATCAGGTAACAGCACACCCAATAAACTTGACGAATGACTACCCAGTACCTACCATCTGGACTTTACCGTACCCATCTATTCAATTTATAATCCCATGCAGAGAGTTATTGAAATCTGAACATAAGTACTACAAATAAATAGTCAATGAATTGTCTGAAAATGCTTAGGGAATTATAAACATTCATAATAATTATTTTAACACTTGAAAGAAACAAAAATATTTTACAATCCACTGACTCAATTATAGTATTGAAAGTTATGTTACTGATTTGGCCATGCATACAGCACAATTTAGAGAAGTAGCAATCTAGCTTTATTTTGCTTTTAGTACATGTAAAGAGAATACCACTCAATTTCGATATGAGTAAAAAATGCTTTTCAACATAAAATAGTGTTAAATGTAGCACAGTAGTATGAATTGTGTAGTGCATTTAGATAAACACATAAGATTTTGCTGTTGTTGTAATTCACAAACGAGGTTTATATTATCAAAGATATTTTGGCCAATCTGGGTTGTGTTTGTTGCAAGAATATAAATGAGATGAGAAAACTACACGAGTATGTATTGGCAGTTCGAAATTTAAGTCTAAAGATGTAACAATTAGTCGCTAGAGCCAACTTGATATCTTTGTACACATCATATCAATTTCTAAATGTGTGTTATACTAAGCACGTATAAATATTGTGCTTACATTTTCTACCACGTACGTGCAATAAGTAAGGAAAGATTGCATTGCATTGTGAGCATTTCTTGTTTCCAGTACGTTTAATTTAACAGTAAAGTTTTATTGTTTACGCAGGGCGGAGTGACATCCTTTCTCCTTGTTAATATACATAACACCACTATGCACTAGTGCCATTGCACTATTAGTAATGATGAGTGCTCTACAAACATTTGTGTACTTATTATCTTAAAACGTTAATTTAATGAGAGCTCCAGTTCTTTGTATGCAGTGGTGGTGGTGCTATTTAAAACTTGGTCGGAGTATGCTGAACTACAAATAGTTATGTAGGCGAGTTAACTAAGTGCTGAGGAAATCCTTTTGTCGCCCATTGAATTTGGCATTCATGCAAATCGACTCTCGTAAATTGTGATACAATACAAAACTACCAATATACACGAGACGTGAGAGTCAATGTTTATGACTACCATGTGTTAACTTTACTATTACTATCTGTGTGAACGTTGAAGACGTAAAAGAAAGTGCTACATGCACTTTCTCCTGAAACGCTTCCAGACACGAATTTTACTATGTTATGTAAAATTCCATAAAGTTTCCTGTCTAAAATTTAATAGGACGATAGAGCAACTTGAATTTAGAATGTATCGATGCCACTTCTCCGTGTCAGTCAATAGGGCAAAAGACATCTGGGTTACATACACCATGTGCATTTTTCTAAAGTTTATCACTCAAATAAAGAAGAATAAATTGTGTTTGGAAAAGTTTCTTACCCCTAGTTGAGAGCAGATTCGGTTCATTGCCCAAAGCCATTTTTCCTTCGCTGTCATTCCTTTGGTCTGCCTTTCAGGAACCATAACTTTCGGCGGCTCCTCATCAAATGAGACACTCTTGCTCCCGCTTGACTTTTCCTTTCCAGGCGGAACTTCCAGGGACGACTTCCGCTCCTCCTGCAGGGCAATCAGTGAGCCTTCCTCGGTATCGAGTTTGATGGGAGGCGAAGAAGTTGGAATGCTCCCACCAGAGTCACCCGAACACACGGATGGCTTTCTAAATTGTCTTTGTCTCTCTAGCTCTTCTTCCTCCAGCATGTATTCATCTTCCTCTTCTTCCGGATGTCGGTCCAAACTTAAACTCTGGTCCACACTCATACTCATCATGTCTTTTTTATGATTGGCTATGTGAGGTGCTCTTGTTCTACTTCCATGTCTGTCCAGTCCACTCATCCATTCTTCTTGTTCTCGGTCAAGCGAATTTTGTTTAGTGCTATAGACGTCTTCTTGACTTTGACTTGAGCGTCTAGAACTAATAATCTCTCTTTCTTTGACAGTTCCATTGATAATGGGTTCTACGGGTTCCAAAAGGTTGACTTTTCCTTCATTAGCGTATGGATCGTAGTTTGCAAAATAATCTTGAGGGTCTTGATCAGGTAAAGTCGATTGTTTTGCAATTCGCTCTTGCTGTTTTTGCCAATATTGAGCTTCAAATTTGTCTGCATCCGAATCCCGGGCGGGGTCGGATGTGTTGGACTCCAAAGAGTCCATATGTACTGGTCCACTAGGGTAGGTTTCCTCCTGTACCTCCTCTGTCCTTTCGTATTGCTCGAAGGCACCGTCTTGAGCTTCATACTGACGGTGACCTTCGATTAGCTCATCATCATACCTCCCATCCCACTGTTCGTATTGCTGATCTTCCATAGAATAGCCGAGGCCCATGTCCATGGAAACATCTTGGTGAACATTAGTGGGAGGAGCAGTAGTAGTAATAGTAATAGTACTAGTGGCAGGAACAGGAGCTACTTTGTCTTTTTCTTTATTTGCATCCTTATGAATTAATTCTCCAGTCTTAGCAGCAGCGGAAGATACGAATAATCCTATTTTCGAAATGGAACTTGAGAAAAGCTCAGATCCTTTTGTAAGGGAAGGTAGTTGGGGTAGGGCCGAAGTGAGTTTAGTCGCAGCAGCGGCAGCCGTGCCAGCTGCGGATGCCGCCGTCGTCGTCGTTGTTGAACTCGTCGGAGCATGCAGAGTAGAACTAGGAGGGATTGTTGAAGAAATAGGCGCTGTGGTTGAGGGATGACCTTGTGGCCCGCCTTCGGTCATCCCATAATCTCGTGTGGAGGTTTGGCGTCGAAAACTCGCCCTGCGAGAAATTGAATTGCTTCGCTCCACTGAAGGGTAACTGTTGTCATACGAAGACAGATTTTCGGCACTTTGATATGCATAATTGTACTCGACACTGGACTGGGATGAGAGGCGGGTAGGTGCTTTGCTATCTTGTTTTGGGGGCAATTGGCTCGGTTCAGTTTTTGTTTGGTCATAACCGGATTTTTCGTATGAGTAGTCGTCATAGGCTTGAAAACTCTGGGGTTCATTTCCGTCATAGGCATATTCTTGATCCGCAGTCGAAGTAGCAGTAGCTGTACTATTGTAATAATCCATATTGTCATATTGTTGATACGTTTGTGACTGTTGTGCATTCAGCAGGTCACTCCCGGCAGTGTGACCTCCACCCTCAACTCCTAAGCTGGTTGCAGGCTGGTCATAATACCCGTATTGCTCTTGCTCCCCTGTCCCCCCAACACCTGTTGTTATCAGATTCCCACTCTCGTCGTAGTACGAATTTTGATCATATTGGACGTAATTTCCTGTCTCGTCGTAGTAACCGTAGTTTTGCCAGTCTTCATACCCCGCCTGGGTTTCATATGCATCTACATATTCTTCATTAGTTTCTACGGCTGCACTCGTCGGAACTACAGCGTGTCCTCCTCCCGTAGAGGAAGAGGACACGGCTGGAGCCAAAGTATTGTAAGCTGAATCATCGTAAAAGCTCCTGTCGTCATTTACATTTCCATAGCCGCTACTCGTCACGACTTTGTCGATTGTAGATGAAACGGGTTCTTCATGATGACTGGCAATTATTGAGGGGACGGCCGACGATGGGGCAGATAGCTCTTTAACTGTTGACTGCGAGGCATACGGTGATTGTGATTGTGATGGAGGCTGACGATGATGGTGTGGAAGCTGGGGAAGCTCTTTACTGTATTTAGTCGAAGAATAATGGTCCCTTGAGTCCCCTTCATTGCTCCAGCCTTGGTTGGAGTAACTAAATTCAAATAAAAATAGTATTAGTTCAAATATATATATTCAATAGTACAAGCATAATAATATATAATGAGTATATAATTGTAATGTATTCCGTACACAAATTCCCAATTTTACGTGTCTGGGTTTCACCACACAAACTCAATTACAAAAAATTGGTAGGTTTGTTTGTTACTTGTATTTCTAGCGTTTATCTCTACAGATTGGTCAACAATAAAACTTCGCTTGTACACGGCTTGTGTATAATTTCCATAATAATACAAAAGTGCTTATAATATGTATGTATAATATGTGAGCCGGTACACACACTGCAATTTATATAATTGTCGCACATTTTCAAATGGTTTAGACTATACCTGTTCGAACGTACGTCAAACTAAAATGGGAAAATACAACGTAATATTCACATTTTCTCTAGCTAAATACAACTGCTCAGTTTAGTTGTTAGCTAGGCTTTGTTCAAGCTCTAAGTGGAATGATTCGAAAACTGCTACTGTGATTTAAACCAAAGCAGTTTAATAGAGAGTTTAAATTGCGTATGAGATTGCATATTCAGGAGGCCGAATTTATTGGTTATTATAAGTAGGGCTGGAAATAAAACACCTCTCTTGACCCTTTCTACACTAAGGGGCGTGAGGGGTTAAATGAAACCGACACACTAAGCCCGAACGGGCACACAAACGATTAATATGCAAACAGATTTCTACTAACGTATAAATTTTAACACATGGGAGAACAGGTAAAGTATAATGCCCTTGTATTGCTGTTAAACTCAATAGATAAAGTGTTAACAAGGTTCTACTAAGGAAAGGTCATTTTGTAACAATTAGAACACTCAAAAGTGTCAATTTTATTACTTAAGATTAAAGTGAACCATGAAAGTCTGTTAAAATACGAGTACATTTCGGAAGGAACACGTTACAGATCTAACAACTACTATTTGCTTATATGAAATCAGAATGAGTGTAGATTTTTATTTTAAATGCAGCATATTGCAAGTCTGAGCCAGGAGAATTATTGTACGTGAAACATGATTTCCTATTAGCATGCAGACAAGTTTATTTCTGCATGGCATAGCTTCAAAAATCGAATACCTACGATAATGTGCAACAGAATCGTTATTCTGCCATTTCGCAAATTCAAAATGCGAAGGTTTGCCTTAGTCAACATACATACCTAGGTATATAAGTAAAACAAAGATAACATTAGTAAAGTAGTTATACTGTATAGGTAAAATATAACATGCAACCTGAAGTGCAATTCATCTCAAATTAGTTTTCCATATGACCAGCTTTGTGTGCCTAGATTATACTTCTAGTAGTAACTGCCAGGGCCATGCGTTTTCCTTTGCAAATAATTACACTACAACATATATAAGCACGTAAATTGTAAAATATACAATACGTACACGATACACTATTATTTATTTGATGTTCGTGCAGCTTTTCTATACAAAGGGAAGTTTCGAAATATAAAGGATTGAATTAAAATAGGTTTTTCTCCTTCAGCTCCACCTTCTAGAATCCATTTGTGTATCGCAAAAGAAACCACGTAGTTAGAGTTTACTGACGTCATAAAAACTGAATTAAATTATAGAACATTAAATAAATACCTAACGCATATACATACACAAGTATATGTTTGATTGTTTTGATACGGATGAATAGGCGTGTGCGCAATGAAAAATTAACATGCGATTGCCTATAACACAAAACCTATTACACTATTACCTATTAGGTAGGCAGTTTGTAAGAACATTACTTGGACCAAGGCACCTCAAATATGCTCTATAAGCAATTATTACACTACAACGGAACTTTGAGCTATAAGTTACATACCAGGTATATACCAGGTGTAAAAGAAAAAGCATGGTTTTCGTATAAATATAGTATAGAATTTAGCACTTATTTACAAACAATTTTTTGCTCTCCAAAACTAAACACAAACATTAAAAGGAAAACTGCACCACGAACGATTCATGAAGACACACGTATTCACCTACTACGTCGCAAAATAAAAGGGTTCATTCATCCCCATGAATCGTCCTTGTAGTCTTAAATTAGAAAATAAATTTACATGAAATCATCACAAATTATTTAATTTTATGCTGTAAATTGATCCAGTACGTAATATTTTAATTTGTGAGCTTAACTTGACAATTCCTTACACATACCTCCTATGACGCTTTTCACTTATCGTAGATCTTTATTAATTACTATAATTAGATACACATACATGGCCATAAAAAGAACTGTCTAAACTTATACATACGAGCAGAAAAATTAATGTCACTAAAAATCAGAGTAACAAACAGCTACATAACATATCTTAAAATATATTTCACTTTGAGATTTAAAAGTTGTGTGTGACCACCCAGAAATTAAAATTCGGAATTTGTACGTATTTATTATTGGAGTAAAATTGGTATAAACGGAAAGAGTATGAGAAAGATATCTTACCTGGTATCATTGGCATATTTATCGCCCCCAACCACAACTTCTGATTGCAATGTGGAGCTTCCATCATCATAAGCCGTCCCATCTGGACCGTAATCACTGGAAAATACCACAACATAATCTTAATTAATCACCAGTATAAAAGGTAACATGAAATATAAGTTATGGCTGATAGTGTGAGATTGTGTGAAAGGAATTAGTAACAAGAGTATAATAACTAAAAATAAAACCCATTAGGATAATAGTCGTCTAGAAATGTTCGTCAGTTCCTTTGTGGTCAATAAACTCCAAAGGTTTTCGTTTATAGCAAAATTTTATCGTTCTCAGTTTCAGGTAATTGAGTTTTGGTAAAGCATCTTACGCACGTACCACATGTCACAAAGCATTTGTATGTGAGGCTTTATCAAAGTAACCAAAATTCATAAAGACCACAATCAATACCTGACAGTCACTTTGTTTGCGTTGCTGGGTGCTTTGCTTTGGTATGCGTTATAATAGCTCATATAACCAGATTTTAATCCGAAAATTAATGGAAATTTTTTATCAGCTTTATGCAAGTGACAGGCTAGAGACTGGACTGACAAGTACTTTCTTACTGTTATCGCATATCGTACGCTACAAAGTAAGCT